>APFE031446410.1:0-17308 GCA_000404065.3 Pinus taeda | reverse complement strand
TGAAAGTATGTTGAAACCAAAGTAGCCATGGCATAAACCCATGGTCTTCCTAGCAAAATATTGCAGTCAAGGGGTCCGTCAACTACCTCAACTTCAACTGTTACCGTTCTGTGTCCTAGTTCGATCTGCAAATTACTCAATATTCGAAAAGTCGTATATGTTTGACCGTCAAAAGATTTTAATGTTGTTGGTGAACTTGAAAAAGGTGGGGAAACAAGTGTTTTCAAACAACTCATAGACATTATACAAGTAGATGCCCCCTCGTTAATAATAGTTCAATGAACAAGTTTATTGAGAGCATTTCCTTGAATCAGAAATGATAATTATGTTGGTTGTTGTGGTGTATAACCTGCATGGTTGAAAACCACAAGATTGGAATCAGTTGGATCGATTCCACCAATTGTTAACAGCAAAGCTTTCTTTTGGGAGGGACAATTTTGTAACACCTCAAGTGTAGACATAGCAGAAGGTGATTGAGCCAAATCTCCTAATATGTTATAATTTTGTGTAGCTTGAGCTCGAGGGTTAAATGTCGATTTGTGTATAACTACATTAAATTGTATTATCATTAACTCTGGTGCAATAGGTGGTGGAATAGGATCATTTGAAGTTGTAGTCAAAGGGTTAGGTCGATCAACCTAGTTATTCGACAATGACAGTTGATTTCCATAATATTTACTTCATGTTGACACCAAAATATCATCTTTTGGCTTAGAGGCGGATAACATAAGCACTTGGGAAGTGGAAGGTTGGTCTGTAGCAACCATATTTGTCTTTGGTTTGGAAAAGGATCAGTCAATACCACAGATGTATTAGAAGTCTTCAAAATCTTTGAGACTTTGGAGCGGTGCGGACAATCTTGCATAAAATGCTCATCGTCATAAATCAAACATGGGTAATGAGGTTTCCTTGCCGAAGAAGAGGAATCAGATGATTTCTCTTGATGGGAGTTATTTTGTTTCTTCTTGTTTTTCCCCTTTTTCTTACCTCCTAGTTGCTTTTCATTCTTGCCCTTGTTAGATGACATGACCTTTATTTCGAAAGTAAGAGTATTATCAAGTGCATTTTTTGTTTGATTGGTAATGGCAAGTGTTTGACCAGATGGTCTACCTACTGTTTGTGTGCTCAAAGAACCAATCACACCATTGTTGGCATGAAAGTCCTTACTTGATGGTGGAGGAGGAACAATGAAAGCTAGCCGGGGTGCATTCGGGATCTTGTCATAGAGCGTGCCAGATTGTGTATAAATCAAATCCAAATATTGAGCACGAGCAGTTACTTGCTCTTCTGTGACAACTCCACCTTTCACTACATCCTCAGTGATAAATGGTAGCAAGGATTTTATAAACCACTAAACCAGAAGCTAATCAAGAACAAAAGTTTTTACCATGCGATGACGATGACACCACTCATGAATATGATTAGAGATATGAGTAGCAGTAGTATGTTTAAAGTTGGTTAATAGTTCCGTTCCAGTCTCATATCATATGGGTAACTGGAAGTGGGTTAAGAACATGGTAGATAAGACAGTGAAGTTATCGAAAGAAGCTCGTGGTAACTCGATGTACCATTCGGCAGACAGACCAGTAAGCGTTCTCTGGAAAAGACGAAGTCTAATAGAATCGTCATTCAAGGAGTTTGACGAAAACCATAAATGACATAACATGGTTGGATGGGTCTTCTCTAGGATTTCAATTTAATTTTGGAATATCAGAAGGTAACTTATGAGGAATCACTAGCCACCAAGGTGCATAAAGAATTGGGTCATTAGTGAGCCGATTTAGATCTGGTAACTCAAGTGTCACAATGAAAGGTAGTTGTCTATTATGTAAGATGGAATTGCCTGGGAAATGGGCCTTTGCATACCAACATAAGGCATTCGCTGCTGGTAACCTTGACATGGGTAAGTTTGTTGAGAAAACTCGGTGTAAGGTTGTCGTTGTTGTGCACTAGGGTAAATTTGTTGTTGTCTAGACGCAGCATAGGCTTGTTGACCAAGGCTTGCATAACCTTGTTGCTGACCAAACCCAGCTTGAGCTTGTTGTCCAAGTCCATGTTGAGGTTGGTATTGCTAGAATTGTTTCCATTGATATTGGGGCTACAAGGCTATTGAATCAATTGTTGTTGTTGTTGGTACAACAGTTGTTGATTAAGCGGTTGTTGTTGCCCACCAATGTAAGGTTGACCAGGTTCTGAATACACTAAACCAATGTAAGTCCATTTCATTCCAGTAAGTGGTAAACTTGCCTGAAGTTGTTGGACTCTAGACACAAGTGGTTGTTGCAAAACTTCTTGAGAAGGCTGGATCTGTATACCTAAAACTTCGGGGTCTGAGGTTGAAGGGCTAGCTTGCAAAGGTTGCGATACAAAAACCTGGGCTTGTGACTGCAACATAGTTGTAACAACAGGTTTTGTAGGTATGGATGAGGAAAATTGCATATGTTGTGATGGATACACAAGCCTAGGTTGAAAGGGCATGGTTGGTTGCCACTGATAGATAGTCATTCTAGGCTGACCTAAAAACGACGACATACCGACATATGGTTACCCCCTAGAATATGAAGGATAAGGAGAATATGAATATTGTTCTCCATATGGGGGTAGTCTAGTTTTAAGTGGATACAAAGGATGGTAACCAGATGAATCAACTTGATGTGAACTTGATGGGTCCAGCTTTTCGGTACCCGTAAATGAGGAACCAGATAAAATTCATGTTGAGGACATTGGTGAAGACCAAGGGCTAGAATCAATACCTGAGTGGGTTCCCAATAAAGATTGGTAACCTGATGGGATGGATGGAACACCATACAAGTGTGACTTAGGTGTCGTAGTCAACATCGAAGAGGTTGCGGCAAAGATTCTGTCATAGCCGTAACAGATGGTACAGTCTGGGATGTTGACTATGATATAGTCAAATGTCCAAATACGTTTCCTAACGAATCAACAGGTGTTTGAAATTAATCAAGATCAAAAGGAGTAGTGAAGTGAGGAGTATAAGGATATAGATAAAGTCCAGTCCCAAAATCGAATGGAATTCTAGGTGATTCTACCTCAAGTTTCTCTTCTATTGAAATCAAACTAGGGGGGAGAACTTCATCATCTGGTACGTAATAGATTTTTGGTTGTTCTTAAGGTAAAAACAAGGTCTCGACAGTTATGGATGACTGAGAATCTACCGGTCAATCTTCCTCCAGTAAGGTAACAAATTCTGATTGTTCCACCTCAAGATCAAAATGTTCTGGTAAAAGAAAAAATTTAGGTTGGGCTTCGTGAACAACTTCTGGTTCAGAAGTAACTTCTTATTGAACAGTGATGGGTTTAGGATCCAGTTCTAGTTGAACATATTTAGGTTCAGAAGAAATTTATTATTGAACAACTTCAAAATGAGAATCAACTTGTTGTTGAACAACTTGGGTTACCGTTTCATTAGATTCAGTTCTAGTTTCCTCAGGTAATTATGGAGATTTCATTAGGGCTTGGATCTACCTCAGGCTGAAGGAAGGTAGTTCTAGGGTAACATCAAACCATGCTTAACCTGGTAGCTAGCCCTACCAGGTTGGGAGAGGGCTCTCTCCTTGTCAATCTCAATTAGGATATTTTCAATTCAGGGCTTGAGATGACTGAACTTAATGTAGATTTTAGGCTAGGTATAGTAGCTCAGGGTTTCTGGTTTGATTTTTGGGTTTTGGTTACTGGATCAATTGGAGAAGGAAGATAGGTCTGGGAAATCAACTCAGGGATACAGTCATGTTCTGTGGGGCAAGTTATATAAGGGTTTATGTACTCAAAATGGATTGAGATGGTAGATTAGGATAGCTGAGGAGTTGAGGAGGGCATAAAGAAACTATGGATCCTCTTCAAACAGTTGAAAACATTGAAAACCAAATGCATTCCCAAGACAAAGCACAACAGTGTATTTTGTCCATTCACCTTGATTCATTTAGTTTTAGAAGAGAAAGATGGATTTAGATACATATAAAACATAAGAAAAACTCATTAAAAAGAAGAAACAATACATAAACTCACTGTCACAAGAATCCCACAAAAATAGCTGTGAAACTTGGTTTTATTCCTTGCCAAACTATTGATACAAATGTTCAATTAGTGCCACCACTTCTACCAAAGTCAAACCTCTAAAAATGACTAAGAGAAAACATAATGTAGGCATCAAACAACTCATGCTAGTCATCAGGGGTCAAATCCATGAGTCAAGGAGTTGTTTCAATAACATCTAAATTAGGAACAAGAAAATAGGCAGTGGAATAGCTTGCCTCTAAAACTAAGGAAACTGATACATTCAATTCAAAACCACTTTTGATTTGATGTATCTACCCCATCAAGTGTTTTCCATCAATATTTAAATCATATTACATAATTTACCATACAAAATTTACCAAGAAAAGAAGAAGAAGTCAACTGATGAAGACACTAGGCGAAATTTGACTTTTAGGCAAAATTGACAAAAAATCGCCCGATGCACAACGCCATGAGCCTGATGCACAACACCTCTTTAGGGAAGCTTTTGGAGGCCTTCCACTCCTCCAAATCCGGCTCAAGATAGCTTGATGGAAAGATCTACCTATTGAGTTTCTATAAAATCTTGAATTTCCTGATTTGAAATTGATTTTCCCCTTCAAACATCAGTTCTCCCAATATTGGTTGCTGTGTGCCCAAAACGTGGTAGAGAGGGCACTTTATGAGTGTTTTTTGCCCTTTTGGTGGTCAAGATATCCTCCAAAATTGCTGAAACTTTCTGGGTTTGCTTATATTTTGATGCTGAATCCAAATATACAAGCCATTTGTCAAGATGATGCACCAATTCAATGTGCAACACCAGTGGCGTTGCGCATCGACCGAAATTTCCTGTGTTGCAAAATTTAATGCACAGCGCCCTTTTGCAGACTGATTTTGGAGGCCTTTCCAGTGTCAAAATTGGGTGTAGGATAGCTTGTTGGAAATATTATTGAGTCAAATTTCCAAAACATCCTGAATTTTTCAATTTGGAGCTCATTTTCCCTATCAAAAGTCAAATCTCCCAAGACTGGTTAAAATGTGCAAAATGAGGCTGCCTAAATGCAGAGTTTTGTTGCAGTCAACTTTTGAAAGTCTTCCTCAATTCCAAATCGAGCTCATGATAGCTCATTTGAAATATTTTTGTGTCGCATTATCATTTCACTCATAAAGCAAGCCATTTAGCCAACCACGCTAAGAGAAATATTGATTTTCCCAAGGCCACTCTAGAGGTGCAGCAACCCTCCGGAGGCAACTTTATTTTTGACATTTCTATAAAACCATGACACCTTTGTAAAAAATGAAGGAGGTTTTTCTTCCTTGGCCTATGATGGAAAAAAACCTCTTTGATATTTTCCAAATTCATTTTTTCTTGTTCAGAAACATCATTTGAGTAAAACCTATCCCGATGTGTGGAACAAGGGATTTGTTGAAATGAAATGAAATGAAGGGGACAAGGGGATTCTAAATTCTTGAGAAAGTTTTGGGAAGTAGGGAGGGATGTCAGGAGGCAGGTAAAAGTTAAATTTCAAATATTGAGTGAGGGGAAGGGGTTCAAAAGGGAAAAGCACGAGCCTAGCCTAGAAAATCGTCAAATTGTAGTCAGAAGCTAGGGTTTGTGGGAAAATGATGAATTTGAGGGATATCAGTGATGGAATTGTTTAAGAAGGTATATTAGGGATAGGGGAAGGTGTATGAACATCAGGACACAAGTTTTGTTGATCATTTGACCATCCAAGAAAAATTACCTTCAAAACCCTAGGAGAGGGAAATGAGGCTTACCCAAGTACAACTGAAGCACAAACAAGGTGTAAAATTACCCATTAGAACCTGAAATGATGATGAAAACTCTTTGAATGATGGTACACTAAGCTGACCAGTGACATGGACCAATACTTGGAAGAATTTGGAAGGAGTGAAAACAAACCCTAGACCTAATACCTAGTGACCAAATTTTACTTGAAGACTCACTAAAATGACAAAATTTGACTTTGACACCCTAAGACCACTTTGTAAGAGCATATTTGATCACTGGTGGAAGGTTTCAAATACTAACACTAATAGATTCCACTTCAGTAACATATATACCAGTAACCGTAGGAGTAACTGGGGTCACATTACTTATCGGTATAGGTGTTTCTGGTAATTTAGATGAAGAACCAGATACTTGTGAAGTACTGGATCCAGTCAAACTAGACTGCTTTGACCAAGTAGGTGTAGCGTGGGGTCATAAAGGAGGTTTAGTCGCTGGTCTCCATGAACGACGAGGTAAGGGTTGATATTTCTCCACGATTGCTGATTAATTTTATTACAAAAAAGAAATAAACAAAAAGGCGTAAGCTAGGCAAAAGGTTTACCAAGCAACTGTGAACTGTAGAATACCTCCTGGCGAACCAAGAAGTATGGATAGGAAATCTCCCAGAATGTTGTGTTCGGTGTATCACAATGTACAAGGTGGTCGACTCAGTTACCTAAGGATGGATAGCAACCTAGTGTTGTCCTCCCATATATACCCGAAATTATGTGGATGCACAATCTCTATTAGTGTTGTCTAATGCAAAATCAAAAAGTGAGAGTATTCCCATATACTTTACATACTGTAACACCACCCTATATACCCGAAGGTACGTGGACAAGCTACGATATACTCATGTATGTGGAATGAGGTATCACACTCAAGATGTATTGCAGACAAGTTAGCGACAACTACTATGTTTTACGATGCCGAAACACATCTCTAGCCTAGAACCTCTAAATGTTTTGCGTTAGATGACAATGCTCCATTATGTAAATTGATGTTAATTTTAAGTTGATCTTTCTTAGGAATTTGCCTTTCAAGGTTCACCACGTGATGTATTTTCAATTATTAGAATGCAACTAATACGATAAGAATTCTTTTCGTTCAATTTAACAATGAAAATCTTAGCTAGTAGGGATAGAGCAATTAGATTTCTTTCTATCAAAGAGCAAAGAGCACAATCTAATACAATTTCTCTAAACTATTCCATGATGCAAGTTTTTATTTTTATTCCCTTAATGTTATGATGAACAAAAAGGAAACTGATGCACATACAATTAATCAATCTTTAACAAGAACGAAGACTTTATGACATTTATGTTTCGAAGGAAAAGAAGACTTTATGACACTTTCTTTCGAACAAAGATTAATCAACTATAATCTAACTTTGACAATGAATCGATAATGACAAAGAAATAATTTAAGAAACATTAATAAATCAAGTCAAAGTAGGGCTAGCAAAGGAAATACAATGTTGATTTCAGAAACATGACATTCATTGATCATTCAGCAAGCAATCAAACAAAATAAATTTGGTAAAAAACCTTATCCAAAGGCAGAAAACTAACCCAAGGAGGATCAGTGTAGCCCTGAATCGAAGACAGTGCACTTCAAAGCACTGTGCCTAAGCCAAGGGTGCTCTGCAATGCACTGTGTCCCTCACAAGCCTGTGCTAGTGACAGTAAGCCATTTAAAGAGGCAACTAACCACAGTTTTTGACCAAAATTCACTTCAGCAAGATTGAAATACAATCAATGAAAGGGAGTGAGGTCTACTCGAGTGTCCTAGGATGTGATAAGCTACTTGGAATGAGGATCATTCCCCAGTATAGTTGTTAATTTATTATGAAGAATTTGGTATCTACGGATAAATACTAATTACCTAGACAATAGTTATATCTAGAACAACAATTTAAAGCACTTTAACCTTTCTCTATAAATAATAGATAAGACAAAGAGAATGAGAGGACCTACTTGTACTTTCACTTTCCTGTTTTCTCCTTTGTATTGAGACTATTGCTCCTTGTCATACTTAACACACTTGAGAATTACCTGTAAACATCAATAGAAGAAAAAGAACTGATCAAATAAAAAGATCTATTGTTATGAAGAATTTGGTATCTACGAATAAATAATAATTCCCTAGACAATAGTTATATCAACAACAATAATTTAAAGCACTTTAACCTTTCTCTAGAAACAATAGATAAGACAAAGAGAATGAGAGGACCTACTTGTACTTTCACTTTCCTATTTTATCCTTTGTAATGAGACTGTCACTCCTTGCCATACTTAACACACTTGAGAAGTACCTGTAAACATCAACAGAAGAAAACGAATCAATCAAATAAAAATATCTATTGATTACAAGTAACTAGAATCAGATACATTCACACATATGCACATCACATATCAAGATGAGCATATGGAAAAAGGTGCAAATACTTTATTGAATAGAAGGAAGGATTACAACCATGAAGCCTGATTCGAAGTCACTCCTCCATCTTTGGTTCCATTCACATCACATCATAAGCATGACAATCTGGTAACATAACGACACTTACAATAGTCTCAATTCTCAAATTAACATTATCTACTTACAATCATCAAAGTCCAGCCCTTGATCACTTAGATGAGTGCTCAATTTATAGGAAGATGGAGGAGGTTTTGTCATCAATGAAGGTACTGAATAGCATTCCATACCTAAAATTAGTTCCATGGAGGAAGGGATGAGAGGATAGGGTGTATCTTAACTCATTCCTCGTCCATTTTCGAGCTCATAGGAGATGATAAGTGTGGGAATCATCTAGAAGGCTCCAAAAGATAAGAATATTCCCCAAACCCTATGTGAATTTTGCTCAAACTCACCCAGCACATGTTGAAGAGGGCATAAGTGCTCTGTAGAGCACCCTGACATGGACTCAACTGCTCGATAGTGCACCCTTGCATGGCCCTAACTGTGCTGGTCCCTCTAGAGGTCATTTCATAATGCCTTTAGGACATGAAACTATTTGGGAAGGAGGAATTCAAAAGGTTGACTTGTTTAGGGCATGTAGAAACTGAAATTAGGGTTTGATGAGCCCTGAAGCACTGATCTGGATGATGGGAGTGATGTGACCAAATGGATCTGTAACAACGTGGAGTACATAGTAATATCCCATCGCAAAAAGCTGAACATTTATTTGGTTAATGCAGGGCAGATGAAGAGACTAGTAAATGCAAGTAAAAAATTTGTGCTTCTCATGATCAAGAAAAATAATGATATTGATTATGAATATTTTGAAGGTCGTGATGATAAATTGAAATCTGATTTTTTTGATGTGGTAAGCAAGCATGGGAAGATTTTTCAGGAACCAAAGGCGTTACCTCCCAAGAGGGGAATTCAACATGAGATTCAGTTGCAACAGGATGTTCCACTTTTGAACATTGGCATGTATCACGTGTATATTATGGAGAGCTTGGAAATCAAAAATAAAATTCAAGAATTACTGAACAAAGGTATCATACGCCCTTCTACTTCTCCATGTGGTTCGCCCATTCTCTTGGTGCTAAAGAAGGATGGAACTTTTCACATGTGTGTGGATTTCCGTGCACTGAAAAAAATCACGGTAAAGAATCGTTATCAGCTCCCAAGAATTGATGATTTTCTTGATCAGTTGAGGTATGCAAAGTATTTCACTAAGTTAGACTTACGAAGTGGTTATCATCAAGTTAGGATAGTTGAAGAAGACATTTGGAAAACTGCATTTAAAACTAAACAAGGATTGTTTGAGTGGCTTGCTATGCCTTTTGGTCTTACAAATGCTCTAGCTACTTTCATGAGAGTAATGAATGGTGTATTGAGACTATTTCTAGATTATTTTATCATTGTCTACTTAGATGATATCCTCATATTCAGCAAGTCAAGAGATGAAAATGTCATGCATGTAAATAAAGTACTTGATATCTTGAGAAAAGAACATTTGTTTTTAAAGATGTCGAAGTGTGAATTTGGCAAGACTTATTTAGTGTATTTGGGACACATTGTTGGAGGAGGTGAGCTGAAGATAGATCCCTCTAAGGTTGATGTCATTCTGAATTGGCCCAAGTCCAATACATTTATAGAGGTAAGAATATTTTAAGGGAAAACACAATGTTGGAGAAAGTTTGTTGCTAATTTTTCTCCCATTGCAACTCCATTACATGCATTGAAAAGTGTCAAGAAAGTCTTCCATCGGGGAGATGTACAGTAGAAAGCATTTGATGCTTTGAAGAAAAATATAAATTTAGCACCGGTATTAGCAATTCCAGATCTTAGATAGCCATTTGAGATTCAAATGGATGCAAGCGATTACGCCATGGGAGCAGTTTTATTGCAACATGGTAAACCCATTTCATTTCATTCTAAAATATTTAATGGAGTTGTAACTAACTATCCCACATATGACAAAGAGATTTATGCATTAATGCAAAGTGTTAAAAAATGGAAGCACTATTTGATGCAGAAGGAGACCATCATCCATACTAATCATCAACCATTGTAGTACTTACAATCACAGCCAAAGTTGTAGCAGTCACGACATTTTAGATGGATGGGTTTTCTACAATAATTTCGTTTGGTTATCAAGTAAAAAAAGGGAATCTACAACAAGGTAGTTGATATTCTTTCAAGGCCTATTGTAAATTCATCTGTTATACTCAAGCATAATTCTATTTTGCATGAAAGTTGCATTAGTGAATTTCAAGAAGTATATGTAAGCTTGAGTTAAAGGAAATCAAATTGAAGAGTTGGATTATCATGTACATAATTTTTTTTGTTTGTATAACTTGGGCAAGTTGTGTATTCCACAGGGAGAAAGAAACAGTATCATAAGGGAGGCACACACTTCATTGATTGTTGGACACTTTGGTGTAGGTAAGACAATAGCGAATCTTCAAAGGTATTGTTATTGGCCACGCATGTTGGATAATTTTTCTTGTTTCATAAGAGGACGTTCTTTATGTGCTACAAGTAAGCCTAGCAATATGAAACTTGGTTTATACACTCCACCTCTGATACCTTCACATCCATGGGAGAGTATCTCAATGGATTTTGTAGGAGGTCTTCCATTGTCAAGGAAAGGCCATGATTACTTGTATGTAGTTGTAGACAGGTTCAACAAAATGTGCGTACTAACACCATGTAAAAAGAAAATTACAGCTGAACAAGCAACTCACCTTTTCTTTCAAAACTTTTCGGTTCATTTTGGTCTTCCTACTTCTATTGTAAGTAATCGAGATTCTCGATTTGTTGGGAATCTTTGGTCAAATTTGCGGGACATGAAGGACACAAACTTGAAGAAGAGTACAACCTTTCATCCACAAAAAGATGGACAAACCGAGTTGGTTAATAAAAGAGTTATTCATCTTCTTAGAGGATATTGCAACAAACATCCCAAGTTATGGGATGAACAATTGCATTACATACAACATGCATACAATAGGGCAAAGCATTCTTCCACAAACACATCGCCATTTGAGGAATGTTATGGGTACTTGCCAAGATCGCCATTGGACTTCATCTTTGAGAAATATGTAGCCATTGAAGGTCATAGTGACATCAATAGGGCAAGGAAGTTCATAGTGAAAATTCAGTTGGCACATCATACAGTGCAAGGACATCTTGAGAAAAGTCAAAGCATCTACAAGGCAAGGCATGACAAACACCAGGCTGATCACAAATTTCAAGTTAGCGATGAAGTTTTGTTATATATTAGTGAAGAGAGACTTCAAGGGGAAGGTAAAATCTTAAACCAATCCATTATGGTCCCTTTAAAATTATGGAAAAGATTGGTAACAATGCATTAAGTTTGATTTTCCTCCTTATATGCAAATACACTCTATTGTTAATGTTGAGAATTTAAGATTGTTTCAGCCTCCTTTGATTGATGATCAAGGAGACAATGTTCAGTTGCCATCAATAGATGATTTTTTCCCAAAATACTTTTATGAACTTTAGTAGGATCTCATACTTGACAAGAGAACTAGGCCTTCAAAGAGAGGGAAGGTTGAATACCTTAGAGTGGGACTCAAGGGACAAAAGCCTTCTCAATCCAAATGGTTGCAGACTGAGAAGGTGAGGGAGTTGTACCCTCACCTGCTGAACAATTGATAATATATTTTGGGGTCCAAAAGTCTTCTAGTGGGGAGGAATGATCAGTGCTTAGTATTTAGCTCAAAAATAAAAGTTTTCATATTGGCTCAAAACCTAAACGACCGTGTCCGTCTCAGAAAAATGATCCTAAAGCAACTCGCTTTGTCGAAAACCGATTTCATATGATAAAGTTATTGTGTCTTGATTGCTTTGCTAAACAAGTGAAATTTGCAAGACAAATGCCCAGTCACTACACAGTTAGCAGTCCATACATCTAATGTGGCAGGTGGCTAGGTATAGTCAATATTGGTCAACAATGAATCTGGGATGGACAAGTGTCATCATTTGGTTGGTTTTTACAAGTGATTGGTTGGCACGTTCTTATTGGTGCATTTCTGGACCAATCAAAGAATGCCATGTGGAAATCATGGATGCTGCTACGTGGCACCTCCCAAGGGTTGGGTTGGATATATATGTTTGAACAAAATTTATTGGTGAAAGTTGGGGGTCGAACCCACGACCTACCACTTGCAAACTCCATGCCTTAGCCATCTTCTCTACACAACGTTTCTTAACCATACAGTTCAAGGTTTATATTTGAATATGTAAGGTTTGGAGGATGGCGATTAGGGGAGGGATAGCTCACAGGCCAACCCTCCCCCCATGTAAACACAATGCAATAAATAGCAAGTGGTTGCAGTCTAGTCTAGTGGCTATCCGCCAAGCACCCAACCGTTAACATGTGAACATATAGGTTGCAATATGAAACGGTTAACATAGCAGCTATCCAAACCACAGCTCCAACAGTTAGCATGTGAACGATGGAGCATAACACCTAATGGTTAGTCAGATCCAATGGTTTAAATAGACCCTAATCGCAATGCTTAATGCGACTTAATCATTCCATGTGAATAGTCCACCATTGCCGCCGAAGGTCACAATTTAAGTTAGCACTAATCTCGTCTTAAATCTAATTAAGCATAGTTTATATTAATTAACTGCAATATTATTATGGCAGTAAGTTTGATATTTCCCCCAAATTCAGGCCCACCACAAAAATTAGCAGCGCTAATTGGAGATGTTCCAGAATTAGAGGAGAAAATGTAGGAAAAGACTGACTGAGCTCTAGAGAAGTCAATTTTCAGCCAAAGTGAGCTCAGAAAGAGGTGTTCTTGGCTAATTTGGAAATTGTAGGTATCAGGAGCCATAGATCTTTTAAAACAACATTTTTTTCCACATTGAGCTAATACAGAGGCCCAAGCCATGGAAATTTACCTAATTGTATGCACAAACAACTAAGGAAACCTCAACACAAGAAGCAATAAGAAAGCATATTTTTATAAATCTGTAATTGTTATTAGCACAACAAAACTAATCATACAAAAAAATAGATCAATAAGCATGTAATATTTCTATAATCTATCTATAGTGCTCCAATGCGGCCCAGTTCACTGAGTTCAGAATGTCATCAATAGGCTCTACAGGCATAATTCTGGTCAAATCCACTCCCATATGAGAAAATCTAATCCCTATATCTTTTAAAGATTATGATTCCACCCTTAGTCCATAATTATCTTTAGTGTTTAATGGCTAGGTTGTGGATTCGAATCTGTAGTGCCATTCGTAACCAACAGAAGCCAGGCATCATGGAGATTGTCTTCAATGTGGGTAGGGAGAATTAACAAGCCAAAGAAGAAGCCTCCATCATCCTCATTTTTGTTTGTGTCAAAAGTGGCAAAAAATTCTTCAGATTCATCTAATGGGTTGTCAAGGGGTTCTATAAATTCCTTCTTCTATTGAAGATAATAATACTTCCCTGAATTTAACCAACAAGATATGAATATTCACCATCCTTGAAACATCAATAGGTCATCTCCTACTAGCATCATCCTATAGATTGAGCTTGGAAGTGCATTGAACTAGGTTATCCATGTCCAAGTATCCAATCCTCATCACACTTGTGTCCATCGTGTGAGCCTTGGTATCATTGCCGATGTGAATGAAATCGTGGTGAACTCCATCTTCAAAATAATAAGATCTCCCTTTTTATTTTTAAAGAAAGCCGATGCAAAATCAGCTCCATAACTCATTTATTAATGCCAAGTGTTGCACTAGTTTATTTCACAATTTTTTTTTTTTAGACATTTGTACACTACATCTAAAATTTATTTATGCTCTCTAAGAGTATATTCTTCTGATGAATGATTTTGTGGTTACTCCTGGCCAACGTTTGGTTAAAATTTACATCACTATAATCCTTTCCAATAACATACTTTACGGTAATAACATATATTCTAAGTGTTTGCTGGTAGAAACTACTCTTGAGTGGTATGGATTTCATAATACACTTCACACAATGATAGACTTGTTCTTCTTCCTTAGGTTTTGTGATGAAGTAAATATGTCTTGAATACTGGTCACATTGGATAACACATATAGCTTTAAATAATCTTGTTTCCACCTATTTTCTCTCTATGTTATTATGGTTGACATATTTGATTCTTCGAATAATAGTGCTAATTTTCTTGAAAATTTATTGTCACACCATTTTCCTCCTCCTCACTCATTTATATCTTTTGAATATTATTAAGGGACTCCTCTTTGACATGCTTCACTATAGAGCTCGAGACTCAATGGATAACTCTTTCTCCCAAAACATCCGCAACTTCATATGAATATCCATTCATAGTGTTAGTCTCCCTTGCCTCCTCAATTGATTTATCCATATTTCTTGAAAATTCACACATTTTATTTCTTGTTTTCATATAATAAATAATCTATCATCCTTTGAATCTGTGTGTGTTTAGAATCAATTTTTTTTTAATCCTCATGAATGGATATGAATATTCTCCTCATTCATTCCCCATCTTCATCCAATTCTTATTTCCTAGACATCATTTTCCTTCCTCCTCATCTAATGTACAATTTTTTATTCTTTACATATAAAATATTATAAAGCCATACTAGGAAGCCTATTGTATATTGTTCTCACCTTTTCATATGTACATAATTATGATAGTCTTGCATTTATGAGGAAAGGATATCTTCCTATGAAACCTTGTCCAACTGCTTCTCTTAGCTAACACCATCACCTTCATCCCATAAGGAATTTGACAATTGAATGTCTGCTTGACCAAAGGCATTGGTTGCTTCATACTGAGATTAAACAAGAGAATCAAAATATCTCCTTTCATGGGACATTATCCCTGTTAGCTCTGCTATATACTTCAGCGTTTGGAGGACCAAATTTTAGATTGGCTGTGTGTTTTTTCAAGCAGGGAGCACGCAACAATCTGTTTTCTCCTTCTCCTTCATTGTTCTTCTACTCCCATAGCCCTTGCCATCTTCGTTTTATCTTTGTTTTCTTAACTGCTTGGCATAAGCCCCTTTCCCCTAAGCCCCGAGCACTTACGCTCCATAACGTGACCTTACCCATATAACCGCGTGCATAGTCTATGAGCCCTTTCCCATCACATCAATCAAAAAATATGTGCACCGATTTTTAGTCGTACGATCATTTATTTCCCGATCCAACGATATATGCTCCTCTCCATCCTGTGAACCGCTCGCGCATTAACTCGTAGGGAAAGTGGTATTAACCTGTCCCATCTGCCATGCGTCGTGTTATGAACGTGATCGCGACCTATTATACGTTTACCACCTACCCTCCAACAGCGATGCAGGAAATACCACTTACCACCCGCCCATTGTCCTTGCTTGTTGACCCTCGTGCATATCTTTTGCCCGGTGACTGTTGGATCTACCCGACTGGGATCCAACGGCTCACAATCTTCTATCCCCTACCTCTTCTCGATAGCTTCCGCCATGAGATCTCTGCCATTGATCTGTGCAATCCGACGGCCAGCTTTGTTCCTCCATTCTATTCGTCCACCATGAAGTCTCCATGCTCTCGACCTACAACATGTACTCGAGAAGGACAACAGCGATCAGCTACCAAGTACTCTGCATAGTTACTACTTCAACTACTGCATTCAAGGAAGGATGGCCGAAGGAAGAAAAGGTACAAAGCCTCAAGCAGTTAAAACATTCATCAAGCATGGAATTTCATCCATATTTTACTCCACTTGCTTGAGGAGTACAACAGAACACTAAAGAATGTCAAATTAATTTATTAAATCAAGCAGAATGTAGCATAGACCCATATCAGAGAGTTAATGTGGTTGGTGGTTCATTGTGATCCCTCCACACATAGAATAGCAGAGAATTTTTGTAATCAAACTCTACATATACCCAAAAAAACAATGTGATGAGGGTTGATGGTTTTTGTTTTGATGTAAGGCTCAACTTCTGGAGACTGTAACTACTTTGATTCTTGCAGCGTCTCGTCGTCATTTTTAGCTAATACAAGCTTATTTTGTTTTTAATTGCTCACTTTCCACTTCTTCTCTGTTCTAGATTGTGCCTGTTATGCATTTGTTCATAGGCTCTTGATATTTAGCACTAGAGGGGCTGTCATCCCACCTCTGTGTTAGGATCTTGTATGTATTATTAAATGTGTTATGTAGGTTTCTTTTTACTTAGGGCTAGAAAGTTGTCATCCTATCTGTGCATTAGAAAACATATTTGTAGACCTCTTTACCGGTTGTAGCTGGCCATCACAAGGTCCTGTGTAACTATTAGTGTGGTTAGTATTCTCCACATTAACCTAATCCTCAAACTGTGAGTAATTGGTGGTTTAAAGCCTTATAGTCTGGAGGTTTTCACCCATGTCTGGAGTTAAGCATAGTAGAAGTGGTTATCTGGCTTGAACAAGCATTGTTCCTTCCATTCATCCATTTCCAACATTAAGTTGAGTTTGTAATGTTCCCGAGCATCTCTGAGATACAACCTAGGAGAGTTTCTTGGGGTGATAACATTAATTGGCACCATTGCTGGGGATGTTGGGTTGTGTTATATTCTTTCCACGACTAACCTACGTAGTGAACTGTGGGTTAGAGGGTGGGCGTAGCCCCCCCTTTGTTGCGTCGATTGTGCAGCGGGGGGGTTACAGGGGGGTTTGAGGGCGGTGGGTAGCCCCCCTCTACGAGGTCTGGGGCAGCACCCAAGGAATTTGTTTTTTGGATCCTATATTAGGTTGGGCGAACCTACCTATGGTTTTCTGTTGGGTCCCTATAATACTAGTGATTACCCCATTACTATTGTATTTATACCCCTTATTAATATTTTTGTGCCCCTATTGCCCCCATATTATTATTACTGTGCCCCATAGAATCCCTCTCTTATTATTTTTGTGGCTTTATATTATTATTGTTAGGTCAACTAGATTATATTGTGACTCCTTAGACTCCTATATATAGAAAGGAGGTTTTGTCATTTGAATCATCCAAGAATTGTTAATTTATGTAATGTAAAGGAGGTTTCCCCCTC
>APFE031446406.1:0-18029 GCA_000404065.3 Pinus taeda | reverse complement strand
AAATACTCCAATTGTTCCACCTCAACCGAATGCCTCACCTCAACAGAGTTCACCATCTCAACATCACCAACCTTCTGTTGACCCTTTACCTTCTTCGCCTAATTTTTCTTCCTCCATTTCTTCCTCTTCGCTTGGTAAAAACCTTGATGCTAGAAACCAGGTGGCTAAGGAGAAGAAGAAGAAGAAGCAAGATAAGAAAGAGGTCAACCAACCAACCATGGTTGTAAGTGTTAGTTGTGTTGAGGAAACCTCCAACATGCATCATAAGCCAAAATACCCTTGCAGGCTTTGTAAGGGTGACCACTTCCTTATCAATTGTCCTAGTATTCCAAAGGGCTTGGAAGTATGGTCAGAAAAATCTCATCAACTATCTATTGATCCATCAACCAGTGATAGTCAGGTTCCTGGGAAAAAGGATAAAGTTAGGTTGGGCTAGTCTAACTGGCAAATAGAATAATCTTGAATGGTATGAATTAGTTATTAATTAATTCACTAATTATTAACTCATAAAGCAACTGAAGAATACATCAATTAACTCAGTGCATGGACAGTCCAGTGGAGACAAGTGTTAGAGGTGAGTGAAAGGGCAAGACAACTATGAGTTGTGACTATAGTTGTGCATGTGATTTTCACAATCAGTGGGATTGAGTTGCCAATGAGGATTGCGTAGTGTTACACAAGGAAAACACATGAATGGTTCAGCCATTCTCATCCATTCTCTATGAAGGATTGCGCAGTGGAGGCAGGCAAGTAGCAGGGGTGATTTGAGCCAGAGATTGATTCAGATCTCGATTGTATTGTGTGTAACAGGTGCAGCTAGTATTGTACTGTGTACTATTACATGATCTCAATCAATATAATATACAGATAGTTGTGGCGTCTTCAACTTTATGCTTTCCCTGGGTACATACTGTGTTGACATGTGTGATTGATGCTTCTATCTTCGCATGCAATTGTTTCTTCTTCTGCAATATTGATGATTAACTGTAGATGAGATTATGTATTATGCATTCATTCCGCAATAGTGTATAATCAGGATAATCTTGGTTGAATAAGTATCATATTATTCATGAAATTTCTACACTTTTCTAAAATACATGAAAGGGTATTTGTAATTAAATGATCAACTGTAAAAATAGAAAATACTTGAAATGTTGATGAGGTTCAAACAAACCATCCTTAAAATAAAACTAAAAGATAAAAGTAAATTTTGTTGGAAACAATTCATGAAGAATGAGAAGTTGGCTACCCTACCATTTGCTGCCTAAGTTCACAGATATCCACCACGGGCTTTAATTCAGGAGGATGATATGGATGTAGTCGCATCTATCCCACATAGATTGCATTAGAGAGTGTTGAGAGAATATGAGCAATGGTATTGGTTAAGCACCGTAACATAAGCCATTGGCTATGTGGTTTGACCAAGTGTTTCCAAAAGTGTTCAAAGTTTAACTTTGATAATGTTTTGATGTTATCCTCTTTCGTCTTCGAACAATCTTGTCACTATTTCATTAGCATTTTGACATTGGGGAATGCATCCATATGGAATTCTTGAATCAAATTAGCATTGAATAGATTATCACAAATGGTTTCAGTCAGGTTATTGGAAACATCTCTTGCACTAAAGATGGCTGCTTCGGCCTATTTCATATTCATATCCTAGTCCCGAAAAAGGATTTCCTTCTGTGAATCTTGAATCCTTTGAGGATTAGTTTCTATGCCATCTGCACTGTCTTGCCAGGAAATATAGTCAGAAATATTTTCTTCAATGTCATCAAAGTATGTCCTTAGTGAATCATGTGTTTGACACAAATCATTAACAGTTGTCAATTTCTAGCAGAAAACAACTTGTTGCTGAGAAAGGAGAGTGTTAAGTTCCAATGCTTCTTTCTTGAAATCTTCAAGTTTAGGATTATATTTTAATTAATCAATCCTATGTTGGAGTTTTTGAAATTAATCATTCTTGCTTTTGATATCAACTTCATGTTGAAGCTTCATCTCATCAAAGCTTTTTTGTAGCTAGGTTACCTGTGTCTGCCATCTCTCATCAATACTTTGTTTTTCATTGAGTAATGTCAGTTCTAATTAAAGGATATTTTCATCCTTTTCCTTGATTAATAGTTGTATTTCTGAGGCTTTATCAATAGTTGTTGTAGCATATGCTCCTATGAACTGTGATAGCCTTGCTAGATCATCAGCATGATTAGTTTGTGGATCCTTCCACAAAATATCCAATGGTATATTTCCAGGAGCTAACACTTGGGACTGTTCAGTAATTTCCTTTTCCTCTATCTGCTCATGAAAACCCTGTGCTTTGGAGTATAAAATACATCTAGGGCAGGGATTTCTTCTATTTTGAGCACAACTTCGAATGTATGCTGAGCTGGAATGATTTCCAAGTCACTAGTGTTGGCCGCTTTATTTGAAGATCGAATAGTGAGTGGGACCTTCTTTGTAATATCAGGAGTCTTAAGAGTTTCTTTCGGAGATGAGGTTTGTGCTTCCTATGATTTTGTATTGAAAATTTTATCAACTTGTTCCCTTACCTTGTCTAGATCACTGGTAGAAGGTGACTCCTCAATCTGCTATGTCGATGTTGCATTTTTCTTATTACTCTGATTGACTTTGGGATCCTCTGAAACATAGGATGAAACTTGTTCCTGTTATCAAAATGATTGTGAAATCCCTAATATATCAAGGGGGAGATTCTCTAACCTTGTACTTTTGTACTCTTTGAACTTGTTTAACTCTTCGGGGTTCAGACGAGCTTTGGCTAACATTTCTACCTATTCATAGTCTCAGGTTGTTTCAAACAGGTCATCAAAATCATGAGGCTCGTGATGGAATTGCCGAACTTTGACCTAAGCTATGAAATTATGGGCTACCTTGTTTGGATCATACTACTTCGGTCAAATAGTGGGAAATTTCATGCACTGTATATTTTCAATTTCAAGCATTGTATGCTTGAAATTCTCTACAATAAAAACTCCAAAACGAATAGGAAAATATGGCCAGATAAAGTTTTTGGCTTCCTTGTGCGTTTTCTGTGTTTATATTTCTGCAATATTTTATGTGTTCCATTGCTCCGTAATATATAATTTTCTAACAGATATGCGGAACAGCTAGACTTCCATAAATCCTAACATAGGTGAATAATTCCCCTCCAAACCATTTTCCTATAGTTGTGAGGTAATCCATAGCTTCTCTTGAAAATATAGGATTTCTTTCATAAAAAATTGGTATAAGGATAACATCATTCCATGGCAGATTTTATAAAAATGGAGCTAGTAATTGGACTCCCAGAGGATATTATGGTAATATGGATCGAGGTAGGGTCTTCAAGGGTCCACTTCGATCCCATAGATGGAAAGTTAGAGGTGAAACACATTACATCCATAATATAAGCACTCATGTAAAAAGGGGGCATTGTCCTGGTAGTAATATTGTGCTTGCTTCGGTAGGCTAGGATCTGGGAGGTTAAATTGTTGGATAAAATAGTGGCCCAATCCATAAAATAGGAATCAGAGTCAACCTCCATTAGCAGAACCCATTCTATTGTGAACTTATGTGTATTAGGTTGTCCGAATAGTCTACACATCGTAGTAGCAATGTGGCAATGAGGACGACTAAGGGAGCATAGAGAATACATACCCTTGTCTTCATGTTTTTGTTTGTTCAGTTCATGCCTCCATTGCCTTATCGGGTCAACTGAACTGCATTTTATGTGGTAAACTTTTGAAGAAACTACACATTATAGATTTCCCGTGGCGCTGGTAGATGGTACATCTTTCTTAAATCTTTATCTTTAAATGACCCAATTAGCTTCTCTTTCCTCGGGGTTATGAAGGTTCTATCTACGATGTTCACATCATGAATAACCCATTTGACCAAATCAGTGTATGGCATAATATTAGGTTGAGAAGCTATTTGATGGACATGGGAATTGGCATGGTCTTCCCAGGTGGTTTCTGAAGTCAACATAGAGACATCTAGCATTTTGACTTGTTTTGTAACTACTATGGGTTATTCCTTTTCAAATAGTCTATATATTGCTTCCCAATAAGAACACTCGGAGTCTATAGTGCATATCATATCAGAGAATAATGAAGGCATCTCAGTAATCTCTGCAATAGGTGGAGTCAGTTGTGGTGGCACCATTGGTTTCTTGTTATTCTTAGCGGCTCTTGACATTTCACCTGAACTCTATTTCTCGAGACTAGCCTGAAGTAGAGAGAACATAGTGAATAAGGAGCAAACACTTAGAGTTAGGAACTTAAGGTGAGAATGGTGAAATAACATGAAAATAGGAAATTAATGCAAAATCTCGAAACACTAACTACGATCAATCAAATCATTTACATTACTGAGAACCATCAATACCATTATATCTAATCATAAATGAAGAAACATGGGTTCACATGGTCTTTGTATAGGTTAGTGCTCTATTGGCTTATTTGATGTTGTGAGTTTCTTTGGCATGCATATTATCTAATTCGCGAAATATTCCTCTTGTCGAGATGCGATGGAATAACCATTTATATATGCAAAAAAAGGCTTGTAGTGAGAATTATCGCATTGGAAGTTCCCTTGGAAAGACTTGTCTTGAGTTTGGTGATGCAATATGAGTATCGTCACAAGGAAACTGTGATGGAGTAGTTCTCATGATATCAGATAAAGCTTTATCGGGAGGTTGTAGTTGTGGTAACAATGGAAAGTGCCGATATAACTTTTCTATTTCTGATGATGACGTGACTTGTTGGTGGGACCAATTTTGACCTTTGCACACATGGAAGGTTTTTATTTTTTAAAGTTATATATGACCTATCATTAATTCATTAAGTCCTAGGCAAGTCGCATCACTCTTTCGCTTAAAAGCATTCTTTGCTCTATCCTATGTGATTGCTGATATGCGATATGTGAAGGGTCCTCATAACGTTTTGCTTAAGTTATTTGAATTCCAATATATTTAGGGCTAAGTGTGAATAACATATTGTTGGGTTTCTTAGGAATATTTTGTTTTATTTTCTAGTTATTAAAAGACTCTAAGTTCAAAATTTGTGAAAAGGGTCTCCATTATGGCTAAGTTAACTTATCTAATCATAATGGGGGTTGTTGAGTGACACAACAATTGGTGATTCACTGGAAGAACCGGTTATCTCTGATAAATGCATATATATTGAAATTTAAACTTAATCAGAAGCAAAAATGATTAGGAAAGAAAAACTATTTTGAAATATTAGGTACATAAGATTACTCTGAATAAAAGCTCATTTCATTGTAACTTTCTTGTAACCTTTTATAGATGAAAATCTTCATTATCTGCATCAATCATTAATCAGTTGTAAAGATAAAGCAGGGGGCTATTGAAGCTTAGCTTTTAAAATGAACTTGCCTTGTCATAGGTAGAGCCACTACTACTAGAAGGCATCCATTGCATCGACAAGGTTACCTTTTAACTGATAATGAACCAGGATCCCATCCACTCTAGTTATAATCTTTAGAGGCAATATTTAATTTAATTTTTTTATTTTTTCCTTTTTGAAGATATTTTTAAAAGCCACTATTCTAGTTTGGTAGCTAGATAATGACAATGCCATTCACAGGTTGTAATAAAGTTGAACAAGCTAGCTTGTGATGAGACTCCTTGTCTTATGATCATATAATCATTAGGCATTATCCTGGTTTAGTGGCCAATAGTGATAATGTTGACCTATTATTTTCCCATGATCATGGTAATTAGGCTCTTGATGAGACATCTTATCTTTTGAATTTATTATATTTTTAAATTACACTCTAAAAATATATGACTATTGGATGGGGAGGTTCATTCACTCCTTAAGAGTATTAGATGAAGATTGGAGTTTAAGGTGCTGAAGTGCAGTGATTACAAGTTCCTTTTCAGGTACTATCTCATCAATTTCCTAGAGTTCATCTTTGATTCTAGATATTCTAACAAATAAGGATGCCACAATGTATTCATTTGTCATATTTATTGATCTCAGTTCATTCTTAAGAATTTATATTTGAACAAGATTATTTATTATGAATACTTTTGATAATGCTTCATACATCTCTTGAGAAAAATCTATGTTGGATATATATGGGATGAGGTTATCATTTATTCCATCCACCATTAGTGTCATGGCTAATATCTATGTTTCTATGAACTTTTCCTTTTCTGCATCACTTGAATCATTTGTAGGCTTCTTTACTTTTCCTTTGACTAGATCCAAGAGTTCATTATTCTCAAGGATGAGGTTTATCCCCTTCCTCCATTCCCTATAGTTGGATGCTCCTTCTAATTTGTTTTCTCCCTTCATTGAGTTAGACATTGTCCTTGAATATGGTAGGATTAACTTCTCATATGACCCTTTTGATGTCCCTTATTCAAACTTCTTAAAACTCCATATTCTCCTTTCAATAGATCTTCATGCTACATTTTTCCTCCTTCTTCACCTTAGCTCTAATACCATGTTAGAAAATTAGAAAGGAAAAAATATTTCCTTTATGTTGATAATTACTTGTTATATTATTATGATCTTGTTAACTTTATTATGTTCTTATTTAATTTAATTCATCAAGCAATTACCAAAATAATAACAGACACCAACTATAGGCAGACAACCAGGGAAAAACCCCTATCTAGGGGAAAACCCAATCAACAACTCTTCCTTAATAATTTCATGACATGATCCAAGACTCCTTGACCCAGATAGATCAATTTCTTTGACCACCAAGTAAGCTCTTCCATTCTTCTGTAGATGATAACCTTCCAACAACAGCTTCGACCTAAATGCAGCAACAGGACTTCGACATAGTAGTAGCCCAACAAAACTTCAACCCAACATTAGACGAACTAAAAATTTGATCCAATAGTAGCCCAAGAAAAACTTCAACCCAACAAAAACTTTGACCCAACAGTATATTAGATCCAGTAAAATCTTCATCCTTCTAGGAAATATCCCAGTAAATACACCCGAGTGAGAGAGACACAAACCCAGAAACATTTATCTTCCTTCTTCCAACAAATCTCACCCTTATTCTGCAACTTTGCACTTTTTATGCTTCCTCTTCTTGGATATTAAACTTGTGAGTGAATGTGCCCCAAATGAATCAAACTTCTTATATATATAATATATTATATATAATAAATATATTATATATATATATTTATATATATATATCTAATAATATAAATAATATAATATATATTATATTATATATATATATATATATTATATTATATATATATATAGCCTTTTCTACAGGTTGAATTATCGTCATGTAGGATGACTTGATCAAGTAAGGCCCAACTTGGTGTGGAGGTGACAAGTGACTCATTTTACTCAATATTAATTCTTTTTACATGATTCAAAATCCCAAGAGGGTCTCTTTAAATGGACAATGACTCTAATGACTTAAGACAAAATGTAAAACTCCTCAATGGGGAATTTGATCTAAAACATGATGACCCAACCATGAAACCCATTATTTAATAAGTCATAACAATAATAATAAAATATTTTTCTTTCTTTTCATAAATACATTTCATTATGAATCAAATACAATTTATGAAGACTAAACCTAGTTACATTCTTCAACAATATCTTCTAGGGTTATCTCCAATGATTTTCACTGTAGTACCTGTAGCAATAGACTTCGTTAATGATATGTAGTGATCTACCTAACTAATTGTGAAAATATTGCCTTCATGGGGCAAGTAAAGCACATGAAATACCGAAGAAACAACAACACATGGTGAAAATAGCAACAAGAAATGTTAAAAATAGCATCAAGAAGGAAACAAAATCCTAATTTAATTTTGTCCTTTAATTAAATTAGGAATTAAATTGTAATTATAATTCCCATAGAAACTTGTAATAGTTAACGGAGTTAAGTTGGCTTAGTTGGATCAGTTAATTCGAGTTGGTAGTCTATCTAGAATCATGTAGAGTGGTTCATAAATTTAAGGGGCCTAGGTTGAGTTCTTTTGAGTTGTAATTATTTAACTCAGTTTAACTGAGTTAAAGTCAGTTAAACTAGTTCCAACAAAAGGAGGAATTAGTAGGAGATCTAGTATTGGGGTGTAACCAACACTTCTTAAACAGTAAACTCAAGATTCACTCATAATTAACTCATGAATGTCAGATCAGAGAAAGACCCGGTTGATATTGGAGTTCACGGACAGTGTACTATTAGTTGTAAAATCACCTAAAATAAATAGATGGTGCATACAATCAGAAGAAGGCCTAAAATAAATCATTCCTTAATTATAAAACTCACTAATTTTAGCCATTCAAATTTCCTTTAAAAGGATGAATGAAGGCTCAAGTTTAATTATTATTTTGGTGAGCACGAGTTGGTGAGATCAAGCAATAGGATGCATAAGTTTGTGTGTGGAGCTTGTGAGATAAAGGTGTCCCAAGATAATCTTTCGCACAAGTTGGTAGTGAGATAGATAGAGATAGTGCAAAGATTTTTTGGGCTTGAGCAAAGCATTGTAATTTTCTCATATTTTCTGATTAATGCAATATATAGATAGCAATGATTTTTAGCTATGGATTTCCCCAAAAAATTATTTTGTTATGTGTGATTGAATTATTCCTTTTTCCTTATTCGTGATTTCATCGATCAATTATTGTTTCCGCTAATGAGTAGAGTAGATTCAAGTCAAATGTTTTAGGATATTATAATCTACAATTTGAATATACAAGGAATCTCTACATGGTATAAGAGTTATATTTGTAGAAATTTCTAGATGGTATCATAGTTAAAATCACTTTAGTAGAGGAGAGTACGAGTTTTTCTTTTGCAAGAGAAATATAATTTGCAATGTCATACTTTAGAGTCGGCAAGATGTCGTTCTACGGATCGAGACTAGAGTATTCCCTTGAAGGTAGTTTGAACTATATTGCTTGGAAGGATAGGATGGAACTAGTGTTGGAAGACAATGGGATTAAGGAATTCATAGACAAAGATATTCCTAAGCCAATTGATGCTTAGGATTTAGCAGAGTGGGGAAAATGTGTAGCAAAGGCAAGAATGATTATTCTATAAGGAGTTAGAGATCATATTGTCTCGAACCTCCATTGTAGGGATACTCCATTTTCAATGTGGAAGGCCATGACAAACCTATTTCAAAACAATAGTGACCATAAAAAGCCAGAACTGAAGGACAAGCACAAAAGGATAAGATGGAGAAGGGTGATACAATACCGAAGTAGTTGACCAACTTCACCTAATGTTGCGATGAGCTTATAAGTGTCAATGTTACATTTTCTGAAGACTATCTAGTGATCCTTGAACTTCTAAGACTTCCCAAGAGTTGGAAAAACTACCAAGACTCAGTTAATCGCAGGCGAAAAATACCAGAGTGGGAGTGGTTGTGGTCTGACTTGGCACAAGAAGAGATTCGATGAAACACCACAAATGGGACCTCGTCCAAAGAAGCGGAAAATGAGTTTTCATTAATCAGCAAAGAAAAGAAAGCAAATGGAAAGCAGTTTGAATGCAAGGAGGGTGGCAAGAAGCAGGACTTGTCAAACATTAAGTGTTTTCACTATCACGAGTTCGGGCACTCTGCCACGAAATGGCCACAGAATAAAGAAAGCAAGAAGAAGCCTGTAGTAGCAACAGTGGGTGAAGCTTTAGCTGCACAATTCAAACTTGATTTCACTCTCATTACATGCATGGAAAGAATTGTAATCGGAAGGATGTGGTATCTCAACAACAATGCCTCCTTTCATATGACTTGGATGAGAAAGACCTCATGCATAACATAGAGTTTGGAGATGATGGGAGGTATAGCGCAACCAACCTTGGTACTGTTACTCTTCAAAGGGAGTCTAGCTCCCCTCTAAAATTCATAGATGTGATGTATGTTCCAAGACTAATGAAGAATCTTGTTTATGTCGTGGTATTGGAAGACCTTGGCTATTGACTTTTAGCAAAGGAAAGGTTTTCCTTAGAAACATCGCCATGGGATAGGTGAAACAGATCGATGTACGAATCCAGAACTTGTATGCACTTGAGGTACAAGATTCATGTAAAGCCTTGAGGAGTAAGGAAAAGGTTAGAGACTTGGTGGTTGAGAGGGAACATGAATTATCTCTCAACATGCAGCCTTAGATGCAGCCTCAAAAGTAGCCTCAACAAGTTGTGGAGTAGCCACAATTGGAGAAGCAGAGAGGAGACTGGTTGGAGACGTCTGCTGAAGAAAATACCTCCATTAGGGGGGAATTTAGAGCCTTGAGGAGCACATGTAGCCATACCTCTAGGTGTGAGGTGGGGTGATATGAAACCTTAGTCCAAGAGTTTCAGAATTTGTGTAGGGTCCACTGAGGTGGTTTTTTTCCTCATGCATCATTACATTTCTACCAGGGGGCCACAATATTTAGTCACAAGGAGGATCAATGTCATCCAGATACTGAGGAGTGTAGATAGCAAAGAAGGATGGTCAGTAGTATAGTCAGCAGTAGCATAATTTTCCTAGTAGACAGTTGCAGACACAGTTGATTTAGTTTATTTTGTTTGGATGCTTTTTATTTGCATGCAAAACATTCCAAAGGTACCATATTAGGATATAGTTGAATTCGTTTCTTGTTGAGAGGGAGTGTTGAAAATAGAAACAAGAAATGTTAAAAATAGCATCAAGAAAGAAAAAGAATCCTAATTTAATTTTGTCCTTGAATTAGATTAGGAATTAAATTGTAATTGTAATTCTCATAGCAACTTGTAATATTTAACTAAGTTGATTTGACTTAATCGACTCAGTTGATTTGAGTTGGGAGTCTATCTAGATTGATGTAGAGTAATTTGTAAATTTAGGGGCCTAGGTTGAGTTCTTTTGAGTTGTAATTATTTAATTTAATTTGATTGAGTTAAATTTAGTTAAACTAGTTCCAACTGATGGAGGAATTAGTGGGAGATCCAGTAGTGGAGTGTAACCTGCAGTAGCAGGGTGTAACTAGCACTACGCAACCAATAAACTAAAGTTTCACTCATAATTTACTCATGTATGTCAAATAAAAGAAAACCCAAGTTGCGATTGGCGATCAGGGATAGTGTACTATCAGTTGTAAAATCATCTAAATTAAACAAATAGTGAATGCAATTAGAAGAAGGCCTAAAATAAATCCTTCCTTAATTAGAAAACTCACTAATTTTAGCCATTTGAATTGCATTTGAAAGGAGGAATGAAGGCTCAAGTTTAATTATTGTTTTGGTGAGCACGAGTTGATGAGACCAAGATTTAGGAAGCACAAGTTTTTGCGTGGAGCTTGTGAGAGAAAGGTGTGCCAAGAGAAGCTTGTGCACAATTTGGTAGTGAGATAGATAGAGATAGTGTAGAGGTTGCTCGGGCTTGAGAAAAAGATTGTAATCTTCTCATATTTTCTCATTAATGAAATATATAGATAGCAATAGCTTTTAGCTATGGATTTCCACACAAATTATTGTGTTATTGTGATTGAATTCTTCCTTTTTCTACTTTGTGATTTCATCAATCAATTATTTGTTTCCACTGATGAGTAGAGTAGACTCAATTCAATTGTTTTATCATATTACAATATTCAGTTTGAATCTATAAGGAATTTCTACAACACACATGGCATAAAACCAACTACAACCAAGGAGAAAATTATAATCTAAGGGAGGATGTACAACTGAACACCAACATAAGTAGTCTTACACCCTAGCTTGATGCAAAACTTTGCAAGAAACCCCTCAAGAAGAAAAGGTGTCCTTCAAAGACTTGTAGAGTGGTACGAGACTTAGCAAGTGTTGGATACCTAAGATATTTACAACATGATGTTGACATAACATGTAGAATACCCTTCACCCATGAAAATGTGGTATATGTCACGATTATAGACACACACCAAGATCTAAAATTCAACGTGATGGGAGATTCTATGAAAAGGAACATCAAAATAAAAGGTAATTAGAATAAACTCAGAGGGATCCACCCCTTCAATAAAAATTAAGAAGTTTATGTGTTGTTGAGGGAAGCTTTGCAAAACCTCCAAGGAAGACATGGCACATGGTGCTTGGGCAAGATCCTAAAAAATATTGTAATGTTGAGAAACCCATACATTTGGATTGTGTGTTGAATTTTAGAAAACACCCTTAGGTGGGTGTTATATTGGTTCTACAACCTTATATAATGTGAGAGGTGTAGTGGAAGCTGTAGGGGTGGTAGAGTCTTTAGAAGCAAAAATCAACTCAAGAGGGTCATAGGATTTTGCTCACATAGTCACGTTAAACTATTCCTGACACATAAGAATGGGTGCATAGCCCACCATTTCACCCTTTCCAAGGTTGAGGAGCCTACGCAACCATTTGTTGTTGTGGCGAAGGGGGGAATGGATGAGTCAATTCAGATGGTTGATGGGTAGCTTCTGGTGATGCAAGAAGGTCGTGGACTTCATCCATGTGAGGGAACTCGTGATTTAGATGCTCACCTTAACAAATATTACAATGGAACTTAATCTTGCAACGTCATTCACTCATGTCCCCACCTTGATTAGGCTTGTTTTGTTGGTTCTTCTAAGCAGGTTTATGTTTTCGTTTACTATTTTTGTTCTTTTTATCAACAGGTTGTTAAGTATTCTTAGGCAATGTGGAATTCACCATAAGAACCTCAGGGGACTTCTCGGAAGAAGAGGGTGCTTGTTGATATCTAGGGGAATTTGCTGGGGCTTGAGAAGTAACCATAATTTTCCCTAGATGGCTCACAATATCAGAGGAAAGGGAACCAATCACTCATCAGAGTGTGGTCCCAAGTTTGGTCATTTGGGGTCTGTTGAAGGGGGAGGAGCATTGGGAAGGATATCATATAATGTGACTAACTAATATTAAATTAGATCAGAATGTTGAGCAAGTAATATGGCCTACTCCTTAGTAAACACTCCAATTATAATGACATCTCTGGAAATTTTTGGGCAAAGGGATCAGGTGAACTAGTCTGTAAGAAAATCATCAGGAATTCAAGTTCGTATTAACCTCTTGTGTCTATTCCACTCATGAATATGATTAGAGATGTGGGTGGCATCATATTATTTGAAATTTGACAACAGGCCAAACCTAAGATCCCTCCTAGTAGGTAACTAAAAATTGTTAAGGAAAGTATGAAATAAGGAAGAAAAGTCATTATAGGATGCTCAATTGAATTAGATATACCATTTAGTGGCATCCCCCATTAGGGTTCATTGAAAGCGTCACAACTTCACAAAACCATCCACCAAAGAGATTGATGAACACCATAAAATGAAAGGTGATGATATGTGTAGAAGGATCCTCTCCTACTTTCCCTTCAAACTTAGGAATATCATAAGGTAAATTGGATGGTGGCCACCTAGGATTATGACAGATGGGGTTGTTGTTCAGCTTACCCAAGTTAGGTAAATAGAGGGGTGTCAGAAAAGGAATTTTAAATTGACCAAATGAATCATAGGGTTCATAAGTTATAACCCCTTGACGGGCCATAATTTCTCCCCATAATAGAGTCAAAGGAAGAAGTATTTGGACCAAGGTTATAGTTCATCCCAATATACTAATATCTTGGGCCAACAGATGAGGTGTAAGGGTTATTCCCCCTAGGGTAACTACCCCAAGAGATTAAAGAACTCCTATATGTTTGGCTACCAATATGATTATACCCAATGTTAGAGAAGAAAGCTCCATGTGTAGAATCATTTCCATAAGCATGATAGCTTGTAGGCACAGTGGCATCAATGGGGAAATTCCCCCAGGTATGCTAGCCCCCAAAAGGAAAAGGAACCACCAATGTAGGGTGTCCCTCCAAACATAGAACTTGAACAAGGTTGAGAAGTATTTTCATAACTAAAGTTTCCCATGGACTAAATAGAAGGACTAAACGATCCCCTCATCATGCTCCCAAAAGTAAAAGTTCACATTCTAAATGTAGGAATCATAGGTTGAGATGAGTTAGGAATAAAGACCCCAACTCTCGTCAATTGAATAGAGTTTTCCACCACTCCAAACATGAATCTAGAGGAATGTGTAGACACAAACAAAGGTGAAAAATGTTAAGGGCTCATAGACATAACCGATGGAATGCCCCAAGAAGATGTGATAGGTGTGGAAGGAGGTATCGATCCCACCACACTAAATTGTGGTATTATGACATAGCAATAGTGTTATGAAACCAGCTCACAAAAAGATAGAAAAGATTGATCAACGCCTTAGAATTCAGCCTCTTCGAGGGGGAAACCTCCTTTACATTACATAAATGAACAATTCTTGGATGATTCAAATGAAAAAACCTCCTTTATATATATAAGAGTCTAAGGGGTCAGAATATAACCAAGCCGACCTAACAATAATAATATAAAGGCACAAAAATAAAAATAGAGGGATTCTATGGGGCATAATAATAACAATATGGGGACAATAGGGGCACACAATATTAATAAGGGATACAACTACAATATTAATGGGGGCATCACTAGTATTATAGGGACCTAACATGCCCCTCTCCTTCAAAAAAGTGTTGTCCTCAATGCTTGAGTAATTTTGGATGCTTCTTTATAAAATTCTCATCCTCCCATGTGGAATCTTCAACAGATAAGTTCTTCCACTTGATGAGATACTCTGAAATGGATCAATTTCGTAGTTATCGAGTTCTTGTTTCTATGACTGCTTCTGGTTCCAATATAATTTTTCCTTCCTTGTCAAGTTATGGCAGTATTTTTTAAACTGGGAACTTGTCGCCTATAAACTTCATTAAACATGAAACATGGAAAACTGGGTGCAATCGAGAAGCTACGGGAAGATCCAATTTGTATGCCATAGTACCAATCTTTTGCAACACCTTGTAGGGACTATAATACTTTGGTGACAATTTGTTGTCCTTCTTAGCTTGTTTGAGGGACATTTGTTTATATGGTTGTAGCCGTAGGAATAGCCAACCACCTACATCAAAACTTCTTTTACTGTGATGTTGCTCTGCCTGTTGTTTCATTCTATTCTGCGCCAACATGAGGTTATCCTTTAAGAGTTGGAGAACTTGTTGTTGATGCTCGATGTGATGTTCCACTACTTGAACCTTAGAATTTTCTCTTAAATATGATGTGATGGATGGTGGCTAATATTCATAAAGTGCCATAAATGCGGTCATTTTTGTTGTAGTATGGAAGGAAGTGTTATACCACCATTCAGCCAGAGGCAATCATTTGACCCATTGTGTCTTTTTATCAGATACAAAGCAACAAAGATATCCTTCCAAACATTTGTTTACTATCTCCGTTTTCCCATCAGATTGAGGATGATAAGATGAGCTATGAGCTAACTAAGTACCAAGACAAGAAAATAATTCTGTCCAAAAATTTCCTATAAAAATGGGATCTCTGTCACTTACAATAATCTTTTGGTTTCCATGTAGCTTTTGAATTGTTTCCATAAATTCCGTAGAAACTGTACTGGCTTTAAATGGATGTGATAATGCACAAAAGTGTACATACTTGGTAAGTGTGTCAACTACCACCATGATGACACTCTTTCCCTCAGACTTGGGTAAACCTGTCATAAAATCCATTGAAACCTCCTCCCAATGTTGGCTTGGAATGGATAAAGGTTGTAGTAGACCTGGTGTCTTCATTGTTTCAGCTTTATTTTGTTGGCATACCAAACATTCTGCCACAAACTTTTGAATATCTGATGTAAGGCCATCCCAAAAAAGTTCCTTCTTAACCCTGTGGTAAGTTTTTAAAAATCCCGAGTGCCCTCTAAGGGAGAAGTGTGCAATTCCAGAAGAATATTTTGTTTGAGTTGGGAATTCTTACAGAGTTATAAGCGATCTTTGTACCATAACGAATCATTATTCTAGCTAAATGTATCAGATGTACTAGAATCTCATTGTAACTTTTGAATAAGTTCCCACACCTCTTCATGATTCTTCCATTCCTCGCTTGCTTTGTTTATCCAATCTGGTTGGATAATAGAAATGGCACACAACAATGGTTCCATATCCTCATCCTTTCTTGAGAGTGCATCTGCCACAACATTTTGCTTCCCTTTTTTGTATATGATTTCAAAGTCATAACCAAACATCTTTGTGACCCATTTTTTTTGTTCTTTAGAGGATAATCTTTGTTCTAAAAAGTATTTAAGGGTATCATGATCCATTTTTACCTTGAAGTGTCTTCCCATTAAGTAGGGTCACCATTTCTTAAGTGCATGTAGTATTGCCAACATTTCCTTCTATAAATAGCTTTGTGTAAATACTTTCCCTCGATTGGATGACTTTCGAAAGTAATGGGTCTTTCATCTTGCATTAAAACAACACCAATTCCATTTCCAGAAGCATCACATTCCACAATAAAGGTTTTTGTGAAGTTTGGTGTAGCTAAGGCCGGTGCTTGGCACATTGCCTGTTTAAGATATTCGAAGGCCTTTGTTGCTTCTGGAGTCCATGAAAATGCATCTTTCTTCAACAATGCTGTTAGAGGTGCTCTATTTTCCCATAATTCTTAACAAACTTGTGATAATACCCTGTCAACCCGAGAGATACAATATGACCTAGATATTCCACCTCTTGTACTCCAAAGAAACATTTGGATCTTTTTGCATATAATGTTTCTCCTCCAATAGTTGTAGCACCTTTTCAACATGTTCAACATGATCCTTCCAAGACTTGCTGTAGATTAGTATATCATCAAAAAATACTAACACAAATTTTCTAAGGAAGGGTTTGAAAATGGAATTCATCAAACCTTGAAATGTAGATGGTGCATTGGTAAGGCCAAAAGGCATGACCAATAATTCATAATGACCCGCATGAGTTCTAAACATTGTTTTTGGAATGTCTTCAGTCTTCATTCTGATTTGATGATATCCTGAACGAAGATCCAACTTGGTGAAGTAAATTAATCCATGCAATTCATCCAGTAATTCATCAATGACAGGAATGGGAAACTTATCTTTAATAGTGATCTTGTTGAGCTCCCTATAATCCAGACACATACGCCATGATCCATCCTTCTTGTGCACCAATACTACTGGAGCAGAGAAAGAACTTTGACTCGATTGAATTATACCAGCCTCTGGCATTTCTGCAACCATACGTTCAATTTCACTCTTTTGGGAATAGGGATATATGTATGGCCTCATGTTTGGAGGAACACTTCCTGGAATCAAATGAATAGCATGATCATGATCATGAATAGGTGGAAGACCTTTGGGAGTCTCAAATACCTTGGAATGATTATCCAATACTTTTGGGAGATCTATAGAAATAGATGATTTCAATGTGGAAACATCTAGTGAACATAATTGTGCAATTACACCTCATTGCTCCTTTTTTAGAAGCTTTGTCATACCTTTAGAGCTTATTATCTTTCCCGGTTTCCCTGCAATACCCCTTAATTCAAATTTTTTTCCTTCCGTATAAAATTTCATGAAAAGTTCTTGAAAGTTAAAAGCTATTGTACCCAAGGATTGTAGCCATTGGACTCCTAGTACAACAACAACACCTCCCATTGGAATGGAAAGCATTGGGCTATTCAATACATATTATCCCATGGATAGCTTGATATTATGGCACTTTCCAAAGAAATTTATTGTTCCTCCATTTGCAACCATCACTTGACACTCTGGTGCTGGATATAAGAAGGAATTCAATTCTTTTGCTACCTTACAATGAATAAAATTGTGGGTACTTCCTAAATCAATCAACACTATTACCTTTTTCTTCTTGATTTGTCCTTCTATCTTGATGGTTTGAGGAGTGGTAATTCCCCAAAATGGATTACAAGATATGGTTGGATTCATTTCTTCTTTATCTAGGCTTTGTTCCTGGAGTATATCCTCTTCTTTTGAACTTTCTTGCTCCTTTTCTTCTTCCTGTTCACAATCTATGTAGAATAGTTTCTTCTCAGCACACTTATGAGCTTTAGTATATTTGCTATCACAACTGTAACAAAGCCCTTTTTCTCTTTTTCCTTCCAATTGTTGTGGTGTCAACCTTATAGGTTGTGGAAGACTAGGGGCAACAACACTTCCATCTTTAT
>APFE031446403.1:0-25225 GCA_000404065.3 Pinus taeda | reverse complement strand
AAAATAATTTTAATTGTAGGTTTCCAAATAAAATAAATAATGTTAGAATATAAAGGGAAATTTTTTTAGATTATTCATTCATTGTTTATTAGTAAAAATAATAGTATGTTATAAGACAATGTTTTTTCTCGGCAATACTAACTACTTTTATATTAGAATGTACATTGAAATTTTACAACCATAGAAGCTGGCAGCCCAGGGCCAACTTTGGCTCCATGGGTAGCAAAGATCGACACATACAGTTGCCTCGCAGGGCGACATTATCAAAAGACCGCGACATTGTCTAAAGACCGACACTGAGAAAATATAGAGGAGCTTCATGACAGGCCACGCAGGGGCGTTTCCAGAACAATCTTGTAATGCATTGCTGCTATAAAACCCGACGAAAAACCATGAACATACAAAAGACAGGCCATGCCTTGACCCGGGTACAAAACTGATGGCTTCACTTCTACTAGAACACCTATAGCCGCGAACAGAATGTAGCAAACTGAGGAAAACAGACAAGAAACAAAACATAAACTTGCAATTGACCAGAACCCGACCTGAGAGAATTCGACCTAAGTGTGGGAGGCACCGGCTCGGCGACGCCTTCTGGAGCTAATCCTCAGGCTTCTCCTCCTCAATTGTGCACCCCCATTGATCCTCTGGACTTCCCTCCCATACATCGATGGGCTTTTGCTTCGGGGAAGGCGATTCTGGTTCACGGGAATGAGAGGGTGGCAGAGGGCACGCTGCTTCTGAAGTGCCTTCCACAGAAGACGTCTGTCCCATTGCACACTTACCCTTACCCTTTCCTGAGCATTCTGCCGCATTTGATGGCTCCTCTGACATGAGCTTCTCTTTGTCGCGCTCTGTGCCATCCTCCCCACGAACCAGGGGTGACCCCTCTTCATTCCCCTCTGGGATATTAGTGAAAAGCACCGAAATGTGTGCGTTGATGCCCGGATTTTCCCTGGAGCTGCCCAGTGAGAAGATAACTTAGTCGAAGGCAGGTAGCACGGTCTCCCCAGCATCACAATTGCCCACCTCCACCGCTTGGCCTGGCTGAATTGGGGTGGCTCCCCTTCTTCGATGGCAATAACAACAGCAACAGTGGTGATGAGAGTCCACTGTAGGAGGGCGGGAGGATGCTCCACGTCTCGAGCTTCGCCTGCAAGGCATTCTCTCCCGCACCATGAAATCCACCAGTCTAGCACTCCGTTTACCAGCAATGAGATGACAAAGAGCCTGTTGCTCCCAAATTGGGATGGAGCCGAGCTCAAGAGAGCTAAGGGACAGGCTAAGAAGCGAGGAAATGAGGCGGGCCTCTTTCCAGCGCTCAACCACCATCTCTCGACGCAAGTTCTCAGCTTGCTCAGAGTTTTCCTTCCAGCGAATTGCTTCCATATCCAACAAACCAGCACACTTAAACTCGTCGACCTCTGCATTGAAGGGACCCTCAGTAAATGCAGTGCGCAGGGTTTCCCACGCCTCAAGCGGCTCCATTAAGGATGCCCTGTAGCCTCTCACGCTTCTGAGCTTTGGCGGCCTGAGGCAAGGCGCCTACGGCTTCACGTGGCAGCCCGTGCTCGCCATGTGGCTCCTCCTTTTCCTGACGATGGACACCCACATCCAGGGAGTTATAAGACAATGTTATGGTATATTATTAATTTATTAATTATTTTTAATTATCCTTTTAATTCTAAAGGTATAGAAGGATAAAATTACTTTATTAAATTATTACAAGAATAATAAATAATGATGATAAGGATAATACAATTAAGGTTCGAAACCCATTTTACTAAAATCTAATTAATAGCTTATAAATACTAAAAGGTAGATAGAGAGGATCAAATTATACTATTAGAGTGATAATTAAAAGGGGAACAAATCAAATCAAGAGTAAAATCAGAAAAGGTATAACAAAGACATAGTGAAACAACCTCTAAGGGAAGGAAACAAGAAACACTAAGATCTTACCCAGAAGGGACCGCAGAGGCTAGGAAGATAGGGTTGGGACCCAACAGCTGCTGATCTTCCAGCCATTATCCCTATTTAGATTTTTCGGCCTTTTCTCAATCTCCAGGGCCTCTCTAAACTTGCGATGGTGAAATTGAGCAACTTTAGCAATGACTTGAGCCTCTTCAATACATACATGATGCATCGTCTTCTCGGCATGTTCACCCAGGGCTGAGGACTTGGTCCTTCCATGCCTCAAGTCAGATGAATGCTCGCTAATTCTTTGATTGATAGAGCGCCCTGTCTCACCGATATATGGTGTCCCACAAGAACAATGAATGACATAGACGCCCTTCATGATATTATAAGGAAAAAACTTAAAAAAAAAAAAAAAAAAAAAAAAATATCTCCTTTTTTATCTTTCTTTTAAAATTTCTTACTTCCTTTTAGCATCAACAACTGCGGACACAAAAAGGCTTCCCACGTATCATAATGGAATTTTTGATAAAATTATTCTGGCTTGCTTTTAGCCTCCAACAACTGCAAATACAGGAAGGCTTCTCAGGGAAATTTTAATAAAATTGTTTGCAATGTCAAATTAACCTCTTCACATTCTTGATCTTATGTTCATGGCAGATTCGAGATATTTGTCCATTTCACATTACGGATATGTAGTATGAGAAAACTCAAAAATAATGAGGGTTAAGTCCCTCAGTAAAATCTTTATATTAACCCATAATACAATATACACACTAACGGAAGATTACAATAACTGTAAATGGCAGCGCGCCATGTAATGGCAGGTCAAACCCGGATGGAGAGACAAACGGCGCGCCGACCTAGCCACACAAGAAAACTCAAACATAACCATTCAATATTTCAATTATCGCGGTCAAAGTACAAATTGTAGTTTTTATTTTATAGAATAACGTTGGACAAACTTGGAAGCTTAATAAAAAGAAATTGATGAAGCTAGGTTGGAGCTATGATTTTGCTCTAAACCTTTTAGGGCTCGATTTACACTGAGATACAATAATATAATGAAATTTGTTGTCTGTATGTCAGACAATATATTAGAACGGGGAAATGGTTTTTTTAATGGAATTTTAGATTTTCTTTGTTTAGTTATTTTCTTGGATATGTATTAGTCTTTTCTTGGATATGTATTAGTGTAAGATATTTAGAAAATGGTAAAGGGTTTTATATTGAATTATAATTCATTTCAAAATATACAGTGTCAGGTTTTAAACCAAAATCATAGGTTTTTATTTAAAAATATATGGTATTTTTGTGCTTGTAATTAGAATCATATTTACTGACTTGTGAGGTTTATTTTACAATTTAGTATGATGTGTAATGTTGTCTATCTATTATCAAAATTGAATTCAAATTTTGCTAATGTCCCCGAAAATAAAAATTATGAAAAATCTAAAAACAAAATAAATAAATAACTATACAAAATATTTAAAAAACATCGGCTTATAAAAATATTTACACTTGAAGAAATTGGATCTCTCTCTACTCTTCCATATTTAAGATGGATCTATGTTAGTTGCATTACAATTTGAGAAAATAAACATTTTTTTTTTTTTTGGGATATATATAGGGTAAGTTACAAAATGCTTACACGTGAAGAAATTGGATCCCTCTCTACTCATTCGTATTTAAGATGGATCTATGTTAATTGCATTACAATTTGAGAAAATAAACATTTTTTGTTTTTTCTTTAGATATATATAGGGAAAATTACAAAATGCTAAAGTTATGCCTTTTAACATTGAATTATCGTCCATGTAATGTTGATTCTCCTTTCAATAATCTTTGTTTTAATTTTTTAATGGGTTCTAATTATTTTAAGCCAAGTTAAAAGAATTTTTATAATGATAAATGTTAATAAAATTTAAAAGAATTGTCTTGATAACAAACACTATTTAAAGTATTTTAAAATAATTAGTGATTTTGGTTGTTCAAGTTCCAAGAATGATGAGAATACGAGAATGACTCAAATAGTTTTTTTAAATCCACTTCATATTTTTGAACAACTAAACTAGAGAGTACACCTATCAACACATATCCACCACATTTTATTAATGTTGTTGTTCTAGTCACATGTATTTGTTGGATTTTATATATACTTTAAAATGTTTATGAATTTATGTCATACATTTTATTGTGTATATTAAGTGGATTTTATATATACTTTAGTGTTTCTATGTCTAAGATCCATTTTCATAGCCATATATGGTTTTTAAAAAAAAAAAAAAACCCCTTGTAAGGTGTTAAAAGTGGAATATGATTTTTAATTATATATATTATATATAATATATATATATATATATATATACATTTTTTCCCAAAGGAAAATTTGTAATTCCCATTAATATAATGAAAATTACGCGTTGTAGATACCGAATGGCATATCAAAAAGTATGTTAAAAAACATTCAAGTAGACCAACCTTACTGGGTACCTAAGATAGAAAGCTCATAAAATAAGTAACACTACTTTAATCTCTCATCCTTTCTTTTTCTCCACTTTCCGCCGACCTTCAGAGTTAGGAGTGGAGGATACAATGACCATTTGAAGTTCTTCTATATTTACAGTTTTTTATTTATCAAAGTCTGAACTCTTTGATCCATGGAGTCTTTTGGTGCCACTTGCTTCTTTTTCCTGAGAAATATTCACATTCCACTGTTGGTGAACTAAAGATGTTGGTACTTTGTGGTGAACCCAGTATTGCAGCAATAATGCTACAACTCCCAAAGCTACCAACTTTACTTTATCAACCCAAGGTCTCATACAAACTTAGAAGTGATAGTGTTATATACACATTAGATGGATTATTATACTCACGCCACCCTCATCTGGGTCACTTTGTCATTAGGGTTCTAGATCGTTCCTCTATTTAACTAAAAGGAGTCGAACTACTGAAAGCATAATGTGAAATCTAGTCCTAGTGTAGAGAAATTAAATGCTTTTACACTCAGAAGATGAAAGTTGTCAACTTGTAAATGCTATGAAATAATACCAATATTATGTTATTTTGCAGAAATGAAACTATGATAACTTAAACTCAATCATTTACCTATCGGGGTTGCTTGAAAACATAAGATTATTCTACCATTTCATAATTCAAGAATGCATGCATTGACTATCTAATTCACACTCATAGAGTAAATAAAGTTCTAATTGCTAAATTCAGGAATCAAAGTACTAATGTTATCTAATATTGCAGGAAGGAAAAGTAGTGAAAGGACTGATCTAGGTGGCACTTCTGGTCATGGAGTCCAAGCTAAGGTGTGGAATTACTCCTAAAATAGGCTAAGTTGTCATTTCAAGTCAAAACAAGGTTAAAACGGACTGCTACAAGTGAGCTACAAGATGTTGCTACAAGATCTCTTGTACTGCAACAAGGTATCCTAAAATGTTACTGGAAGTTGGTTGAGAGGTTTTGGAGAGTAGGAATGGTGATATGAAGTTTTGGAAGGGTGTATGGCAATTGGGGAAAATGTGGGGAAGGTGATCTTAACCCTTGTCCAGGCTCAATACTGAGAAGGTTAGGTTTGGCTATGATGGCTTGCTCAGGATGACTTGGAAACAAAGGCTTGGAACATGGGTTGGCATGCATCAGCAGAAGGGGGAGAGGACCTAAATGGAGCTAGTGGAAAGGATCATTGCTTGCAGATAAAAAATCCTAGCATAACACCTACACTTATTACTTTTCATTTGCAAAGTGTTTTATGTCAATATGGAAAAGATGAATTGAATTTGGAAAAACTAATCTAACTGTTGCTAAGAAATTAATTGATGAACTAGAATATCTTCTAAGCTACAACAATCAGGAGAAGAAAAATAACAAGTGTAACCCTTCTCAAGGAATCATAAACAACTATCTAACTAATGCTACAACTTGATTTATGCAATTGACAAGAAATCAAACTATGTTTTTGGGTTGTGAGAGTGGGGTCCTCTAATCATGATCCAATGAGAGAGATGAGATACGGGTCATTGTCACAAGAATTTTGATGTATTTTACTCTATTGCACTATAACAACTAAGTTATCCTTTAAGCTAATTGAAGCATGAATAAACCAACAACTCAATCAATCTTCTAAGCTGAAAGAAACATGAATACACTGCAACAACTAATCGACATTATAGACTAAGAATATGGATACAAGAGAGGAAATTCTGCTGCTAGGGTTGGGCCCTAACCCAAGAGCTTCAGCCCTCTGAGTCAACTCAATGCTGGATCAAAACAAAACTTATCATTATCATTCAAAAAGTGGAAAATACATCATAACAATAACAGTCAAATGTGCTTTAGCTTAATGGCCTCTTGGTTACAATAAAACTTTGAATCCTAATCTCTTAGTTGGTTTATCTATACAAAAGTGTAGCTACTAACAAATCCCTAGAAAATAGGGATATTTGCCTCCCTAACTTGAGAATAGGTGAATCCAACTCTTCCTTGACTTGCACTAGCTCGGCTACCAATGAACTTGGCATGCTTGGCTGCCATTGACACTAAATTGATGAGATAGAGTGGGGGATCTTCAACCGATTTGAGGAATTAAAGAGGTGGACCACCTCCTAGAATCTCTCTTTCTTTTCTAGTCTGAGTTCCTACACTCAAATCATCTCAAAAGTGCTCTAATTCTTGCATTTAACACACATTAGGCCACATGACATAGTAACACATCTTTACTCCTTAAACTAAGCATAATATAACAAAATTTGTAGATAAATGTGAGAAAAAAAATAATTTAATAAGTTGGAGGATGGCATTGTGACCCATATAATATACCTATTGATGAGCCTCATCATCACCCCCTACTGAAATTGTTTCTCATCCTCTAAGCATCCTACTCCCAAGAATCGATAGATACCATTACATCCTCAACAACTCCCTCAGCAACCACTCTGGACCTATCTGCAAGTTGCAGCATTGTTATGGTCTTTCTCAAGGATCCTTGGAGGTTTAACTTGAGCATAGTCTCCTTAGTCATCACATTTATGGCAACCCCAAGATCAATCAAGGTGTGGGGGACAATGATGACATCAATGTGCACATCTACCACAAGACTTCCAAGGTCTAGATACTTTGGGAAAATCACTCTCCCCACCATTAGATCAGAAAATTGACCAATGACATTGATGGTAAGGGTGTCTTTATTTCTCCTCCTAGGATGTTTGAAACATTTCTCCTTTATAAGCTTGTTGTAGATGGGAACATCCTTGATAGCTTCGAGGAGTGGGATTTTAACACAAAATTTTCAATTCTCCCAGAAGTTAAGTCCTTTTTGGGGTGTGCTGGTTAGAATGGATCAATCTTCCAGGAAAATGGGGTGGATTGGCTTGAGGAACACTCTCTTCCTTTTCCTCTTCAATCTCTTCAAGTGGAGATGGAGGTTGGTTATTTGGGAGCACTCTTCCAGACCCGAGGTTGATTTCTTTAACCTCCACAACATAGGTAGGGTAAGATGTCTCTCCACTATAGACCTGTTGTGTTTTCTTGTTTTTCAAGTTCAAATTTGGTTGAGCAGACATCTAGGGTTGCTTAGGTGGAGCAGGATGAATGAGTTGTGGTTGAGATGGAGGTGGGGGTGATAAAGCAGGGGGTTGGTTGAATTAAGGCCTCCAACCTTATGATGGGGGATTCTACTGAGGATGTGTAGAATCATATGGCTGAAATGGTTGATTGGCAGGTTGGGTGGATACTGAGGTGCATAAGGCCAAGGAGAAGGTGTGGACCATGAGGGATGAGTAGGAGAATACCAAGGGTGCATTCTGGTTGAGATGGTAATAGAAATAGGATGCACTTTGCATGCTATGTTGGTATGGCCAAGGTCCTTGAGGTCTCCTTTGATTGATGTAACATAGTTGTTTATCCCCACCTTCTGCCCCTTGGTATACAACTTTCAATCCAGGCAAGGAAGGGCACATATCTGTGGAATGGTTTTCCTCAAAGTCTGAGCATATCTCTATAACATTTAGTGGAAATTAATTTCTAGGGTGCCTTCTAGTGCATTTAGGGAAAAATATAGATAAGGATCTATTTTCTTCCTCTTTCTTCCTCTTGACCTGCATGGTGTCCATTTGCATTCTTGATAGATGTGTTGGAGGAAGAGGAACTAACGAGAGCTTGACTAGACCTACCCTTCTTCCTAGCAACCCTAGAATGGTTTTTGAATATTGTCTTGATGTTGTCATATGATAGATGATAAATGTCCCCTCCAGAAATCATGTTTAGGGTTTCCAGTATGTCCTTCCTAATTCCTCTAAGAAGGAGAAACTTGAGTGATTCAGGATCAAGGGTGCATCTGGCCCTTTTACAACTAAGTTGGAAACTTTCTTCATAGTATTCCAGGGATTCATTTGGTCCAAGAGTCATCCTAAATATTTCCTCTTTGGTGTCCTTGGACCTACAATAGTCCCTATACTTTTTGTTAAAGTATTTCCTCATTTGAGTTCGAGTAGTGATGTTATCCACAGGTAGACCCATGAACGAGCACAAGGATGCATTGTTAAGGGTGGATGGGAACAACTTCAACTTCTAGTCATCAGAGGTATAATCATAAGTTCTACACACAATATAAAACTTAAACAAAAAGGTATCAGGGTCCTCTGAGTTTAAGCCATGGAAGTGAGGAAGGGAAGAAGGGCTTATGTTTTTCATCCTAGCATCTCCATTAGTTTCCCTGATGGGAAAATCACCCTCATTTATGTTTTCAGCTATCCTGTGGGTATGTGGAATGGTTTCTTCTTCTTCTTCCCTAATAGGCTCTTCAAATATCTCAGGTTGTTCACCTAAGGGGTCCTCTAACTCCCCTACAGTCATTGAGGGAAATTGACAATTATCGAAGAAGAGTGAAGGTTGATTGATTGATGGTGTGCGTGTATTTGGCAAGAATTTCCCTAAAGTGTATCTATTCCTATGAGGCATGAAAGATATTTTTCTTTTTATGCGTTTTTCAAAATCAATAGAAAAACAGAAAGGAAACTAAGAATAACATCTACCTACTGAGTGCAAAACAAAAAGAAAAGCGGAATTACATCTACCTCCCCGGCAACAAAACCAAAAAGTGATGAGCCACAATATTGCAGCAAGAATGTTGCAACTCCTAAATCTACCAAATTTACCTTATCAACCTGAGCTTTCATACAAACTTAGAGGTGACAATGCTATATACACACTAGATGCATTATTCTACTCATGCCACCCTCATCTTGGTCACTTGATCATTAAGGTTCCAGACCATTTTTTTACTGAACTAAAAGGAGTCTAAATAATGAAAGAAGAATGTGAAGTCTAGTCCTAGTAGAGAGAAAGTAAATGCTTTTACACTCAGAAGATGAAAGTTGTCAACTTGTAAATGCTATGAAATGACACCAAAGTTATGCTACTTTGCAGAAAGGAAACTATGCTAACTTGCACTCAATCATCTAGCTATCAGGGTTTCTTCAAAATAGAAATTATTCTACCATTTCATAGTTCAAGAATGCATGCATTGAATATCTAATTCACACTTGCAAAGTAAATAAAGTTCTACTTGTTAAATTCAAAAATCAAAGTACTACTTCTATCTGATCTTGCATGAAGGAAAATGAGTGAAATAATTGGTCTAGGTGGCACTTCTGGTCATGGAGTCCAAGTTGAGGGGTGGAACTACTCCTAAACTAAGCTAAGTTGTCATTGTAGGTCAAAATAGGCTGCTACAGGTGCGCTACAAGATGTTTGCTACAAGATATCCTAAAATGCTACAGGAAGTTCGCTGAGAGGTTTTGGAGAGTAAGAATGGTGATATCAAGTGTTGGAAGGGTGTATGATAGCTGGGGATAGTGTGGGGAAGGTTATCTTCAACCTTTCCCAAGCCCATTACTTCAAGAAGATCAAGTTTGGCTAAGATGGCTTATTCACAATGACCTGGAAATAGAGGTTTGGAACATGGGTTAGCATGCATCAACATAAGGGGAGAGGACCTAAATGGAGCTGGTGGAAAGGATCCTTTCCTATAGATCAACAATCCTAGCATACACCCGCACTTATTACTTTTCATTTGCAAATTGTTTTATGTCAATATGGAAAAGATGAATTGAATTTCGAAAAGCTAATCTAACTGCCGCTAAGAACTTAATTGATGAAATCAAATATCTTCTAAACTATAGAAATCGGGAGAAGCAAAATAACAAGTGTAACTCTTTCCAAGAAATCATAAAAAACTATCTAACTAATGCTATAAATTGATTTATGCAATTGAGGGAGATGAGATAGGGGTCACTGTCACAAGATTTCTGATGTATTTTACTTTATTGCACTGCAACAATTAATTTATCCTCCAAGCTAATGGAAGCATGAATAAGCCAACAACTCAATCAATCTTTTAAGCTAAAAGAGACATGAATAAACTGCAACAACTAATCAACATTCTAGCCTAAGAATATAGATACAAGAGAGGAACTTCTGCTGCTAGGGTTGGGCCCTAACCTAAGAGCTTTAGTCCTCTGAGTCAACTTAGTGTTGGATCAAAACATAACTTCTCATTATTATTCAAAAAGTGACAAATACATCATAATAATAACAGTCAAATGTGCTTCAGCTTAATGGCCTCTTGGCTACAATATATCCATGATGTAAATCCTTTGTCTTGGTCTAGAAACCATTAAATATACATATTACTGCTTTTGAATCGAACTCAAGATAGAGCTTATTGACCTTTGGCAGATTTATTATCAATGTTGGCACCTGGTTCATCTATTCCACAATATATGGATCAGGGATATTTAGGGGGATATCTGATTTTTTGTGTGGATTAGATCTTCCTTTAACCACATCTTTGAAAGAAACTGAACCTTTGGAGCTAGATCCAGGACATCCTCCAAGTAATCTCATATTAAGGATAATAGTTGAATCTCATTCAATTCCACAATCTTGTAGCTTGTTGTGCTCTTGCTATAATTTGCCTACTTAAAAAAGGCTTTGGAGGATTGTAGGAATACCCATCAAATTTGTATCTTCCACTTGAGAGTTGGGATCTAATGTCCAACCCATACTTTCATAGGAATTTCTTTCCCATTCAAGGATTTAACAAAAATCTGGATAAAATCTTCCATAGGTAGATCTCGTTTACAGCCCTCAAGGTCCCCCTTCACTTTTGATGCCATTTTCCAAGGCATAATTGGTGAAGGAATCCGTAAGGACTTGTACATATCTATAATTAATGGATTTAGATTTGGTATTTGAGGAATCCTTTCTACATGGTTTTCCTCCAAATCTAGGCCGAAGTAGCAGATCTGAAGATGAGGGGCACAGATCTGATCTCGACAACCTTTTTCTTGGAATTTTTGCTCCCATATGAACCACTCGTCTACAAACAAATCCACAATGGGAAGATATAGATCTACAATTGGAGGATTGGATCCACATGAAGTTGTGATCAGATCCACTATGGGAAAGTGTAGATCTACGATTACATGATTGAATCTGCATGAAGTTGCCATGTAAGAAATCAAATATGCCAACACCTCCATAAATCCGTCAACTTCATTGAACTCAAAAGAAAGAGTCACCGCCCCTTCATCAACATAGGAGATGAGCTTGGTCCTTTGACTAGAAACATCCCCGTCGACGGTGGCCACAAATCGAAACCTGATCTATGTGTCAACCTTACTCCTCTGGGATTTCTTATCATGGGGAGCTCATTCACTAGGGAGATTTGAATATTTGCATCTCCACTTATTCTCTGAGATCAAAGGTATCCCAAGATGAAAATTCATTCCTTCCGCCACAAAGAAAACCTTGATCTCCCATCTTCCATCAACTAGTATGATACTAGATATTGCAGTCGGGATCCATGACTTGCGCTTGGTGCATAGATCAGATTTATAACTCACGACAATAAATACAAACCTGAAACTAACCCTAAGCACAAATGCCATCACTCCTCTTATCCCTTCCCATAACTCGGTTCCTAAAAATAATTTCATTTTCACTATTTTATTTTTATTAGATATAAATTAATTAATTTATATAAAATTTAATTTCCACCCAAATTTATAAACCCAACCTAAACACAACCTAATTCTTTAATAAAACAAACCCTTTCATCACACTCTCAATGTCACCATTACAACACACTTTCTCGATTCCTAAATCATTTTTTCTTCCTGTGCGAGTATAACGGCTTATTCATTAATTAAGTTGGCACATAACATCCCCATTTCACCATACTTTGGCTCAACGTGAGTCTCCCAATGACTTCCAATTGTTACAATACATTGGAATATTCACCTAAACTCATCATGCTCTTAAGACTCAAGCTCTGGCATTTGAAAATCCATGTACACAAATTCTACTACCATAACCTTTATCATATGTATTTACTGGATTTTATATATACTTAATGTTTATGAATTTATCTCACACCTTTTATTATGTGCATTCAGTGGATTTGATATATAATTTAGTGTTGTTGATATCTATGATGCATGAGACAAAAATTAATAACCTTGGCATGGTGTTTCAAGCGGAGAATAACCAGTTTTCTTCTGAATATGATTGTAATGATAACAATTCTCATACAACATTATTATTTATAAATTAATTAATTTATATAAGTTTAGTTTTCATAATTAATTAATTTATATAAAGTTTAGTTTTCATAGAAATTTAAAAACCTGATCTAAACTTAAGATAATTCTTTTATGAAGACCTTGACGTTTCACGAAACTCTCAATGCCACCATTACACCTTGAGGTAAACCCAACCTAATTCTTTTATGAAGACCACGACATTTCACCAAACTCTAAATGCCACCATTACACCACACTTTTTCAAGACTAGGCCATTTCACCAAACTCGGAATGCCACCATTACACCACACTTTTTGGATTTTTATGTAACACTTTTTTGTGTAGTCGTATAATAATATAATTCATAAAAATAGTTTTTAAGTGTGATTTTTTAAAATTTATTGTTAAATATTTAGTTAAAATTAGATTAAAAAATTTGTAACCAAATTTTGAATGGTAATATTTAAACAATTTTTTTTAATATATAATTTGAATGAATCCCAACTTCCTAAACAAATTAAATAAAAAAATTAACCATAAAATTTTCTTAAATATCAAACATAAAAATTACTGGTAATTAAATGTTCACCAAACATTCCATTTCACCAAATTCTCACCTAATATCACCATTTCGCCAAACTTCGTCTCAACCCAAGTCTTCCCATACTTTCCAGCTGTTACAGATCATATAAATCATTCACCTAAACGCATCACTGCTCCCAACCTAAACGCATCACTGCTCCCAACTTTGGGTCAATTGAATCTGTTAATGCTTCCCCCCGGTCCATGTGAATGGTTTTTTGGTGGGGTCAGAGTCCTCTGTATCTATGGACAAAGGAAAGAACGGCGGCTTTAAGAACGGTGAAGTTCTACCGTAAGAAGTGGATCGATCATGAAGCCATTCTTCTGATGCTGCGCGTTTGGTGTGGCTTGTGGTCATTGCAACCACAACAGACCCCAACACTGTAACTCCTGCACCCATATTTTGCATCATACAGAGTATCGTGCTTATGATAATCTCTATGACCCTACCTGGGTGGAAGTCCCTCATTTCGATTTTTTTGTTTGTCTGAGGAAGCTCGTGGATTGACGCGGGCGCGTGGAATAAAATAGGGACGTGTAGTCTCTTCTGTCCTTCACAAGGGTGATCAAATCTGATCTAACTAGATAACTATCCAAGTGGGCCGCTTAGCTCAGAGAACATATGCTCCTGGAATGGTCTTTGGTGCAGAAAACTTAATATAAAGGAGTGCTTGATATAGTCTTCATCAATTGGGGTTGCAAGGTACTGTTTCACCTGATAACCTCTGGTTATTCCACACTTTGAATCTCTCTTGTGACTTTTTGATAGAGACAATTTCATAGAGTTGGTAGCTTAAAGCTTCTAGGAATACATGACCTCAACTTTGACCCACTATGGGGTTTTGCAAAATCATTGTCTAGTTGCAGACACCTGTAGTTGATCTAAATTCAACGGGACTAATAATGTTTGAATGGTCTGAGTGGAATTATTTCATCTTCTCTCATTTGCTCGTTGGTTTAGGAATTTGAGACAAATAGTAGGCTCATCTCAACCCCAAATCTGTACTTGTAGATAGCCCATATTGATTTATTGCAACAGGGGAAATAACAGATCTGAAGTTAAGGTGGGAAAATAAGCACAACATACAGCTATTGCCAATTTGTGTCGACTTTAAGTCGAAATAGGCCGACTGGTAATAGTATATCTGAAGCCCCTATCAATTTGGGTAACTTGACCTTTCACAAATCTAAGTGCAAATAGTCTCACTAGAAGGCCGCTGAAGCCATGCCCAATTTGAGCAAGCTTGCATAAACTTACCTAAGTTACGCTTCAGGAGTCACTGGAAATGTCCAAATTTTATTTGCATTCAAACAAAGGTTCTCAAAAGTCTCTTGCTTAACAATATTTCTAGGAGACCTTAAAAGAATTAGTGGGTTTGTTTCACTTCAACGATCAGATCTACCAGAAAGCAGCCACTTAACAATATTTCCAGGAGACCTTGAAAGAATTAGTGGGTTTGTTTCACTTCAACGATCAGATCTACCAGAAAGCAGCCACAGTGACCTATCTGTGAAGTTATTGGCAATTGCGTGGCACTATAGCAGTTTGATATTGTATGGACACATAAACCCTGACTGATTTGGCTGCAACCTCAGTTTCATTTTGTATGGACACATAAACCCTGACTGATTTGGCTGGAACCTCACTTTCATATTGTATGGACAGAAACCCTCTAACTGATTTGGCTGGAACCTCACTTTTATATTGTATGGACACAAACCCTCCAACTGATTTGGATGGAACCAAAGTTTGATATGGCTGGAACCTCACTTTCATATTGTATGGACACAAACCCTCCAACTGATTTGGATGGTCATGGAACCTCAGTTTGATATGGCTGGAACCTCACTTTCATATTGTATGGACACAAACCCTCCAACTGATTTGGATGGAACCTCAATTTGATATTGTATGGACAGAAACCGTATAACTGAACCTATGGTCTCATTCTTGGAACTTTCTAGTATTTCCTGGTTCCATTCTAGTAACTTTTTAGGCTTTCCTGGCCAATTATATTGATTGACAGGTGATCTTACTGGACACTCTGTATTTTTTTTGTGATTTTAAGTGTCACTTAAAATAATATTGGGAGTTCCATTCTAAATTCTGTGAAAAATACCATTCAATGTGAAGAGGCTTCTGGTATTTGAAATGGATGCATTTTCATTGGAAGAACACCATTCAAACAACCAAATGAACTGATCTTCGGAATTCAGACATCAAAGTATCAGAGTATACTCTAACATATATATACCAGTTGCAAACTTGCAATCTCATGGAAACTCAGTGAGATCGCTGAATTTACGACCCTGGAGCAGTTGCTCAGGCTCTATAAATTATCCATGTGAGTTTGTAGATTAGACATTGCTTTTGGAAAAGAACCCAGTAGCGAATTAAAACTGAGGTCAGGTATTCAAAGCGGTTTTCACAGTATTCCCAACAAGCTGATGAAATTTTTCTGATAGAAAAAGTGATGGAAAATTTTCAGTGTGCAATAGGGAGAGGTTGCTTGCAAAGAGATGGCGAAAGGTTACTTTCCATCCCTCATTTTGGGGACATGATAGAAACCACTATTTTAACGGTGTTTTATTCGCCAAATACCCTACCATGAGCATATGTTATCTGAGTTTTCAGCGGTCCAGTTGGACAGAGCTACAGTTGGATCAGATTTGATGGCCCTTTTGAAGGACAAAAAGCCTCCACTTCCGTATGTTTATCACCCACCCCAGCGTCCATCGATTATGTGATTTGGTCAGCTTCCTCTACGGGCTTTCGTTCAGAGCAAATTCAAGATGAAGAGAACTCCTGTGAAACCGGGATTCATGTACATTGATGAACTCCTGTGAAACCTGGGTTTATCATGATAGCATGAAAACTTAGGGAGGATTGAACTATGCAGTGTCGTTTGAGTGGGGTTTCATTTTATCTTGTATAAAAAAGAAATGCCTTCTGGAGCATGGTTACGGTAAATGTTGATTGCAGATTATGATACTTGTTGCATATTATATTATATTGGAATTACTTTTGAGTTAAATTGGTTTTATTGTAATTAGTTATTTCAAATAAAATAAAATTATATATATATATGAAATGTTTTTATAATATTTATTAAGTTTTACTGTAATTAGTTATTTCAAATAAAATAAAATTATATCTATATTTATATATATTTTTGTGTTTTATAAATATTTAATTAAATTATATTTGATAATTATTTGTTTTTCTTTAATATATATTTTTTTAAAGAAAGATATTGATGTGATTATATCTTTGTGTTATTTTTTTAACATTATTTTTTAAATAAAGATATTGATGTGATTAATTTTATGAGAAGAGAAAGAAAAGTCCGGAAAAAATTCATGGTAGATATATTTTAAAATGTAAATATATTGTAGTTTTTAAGAGAGTGATTCTATGAGTACCATAAATAATATGAAGTTTATTCATAGTAATAAAAGATATTTATGTAAAATTGATAGTGTGTGATATTAGTAATAAAAAATAAGATTAAATGCGTCTTGTGTTATGGTATTGTTAAAATAGTAAAACTAAAATGTGCTTTCAAATTTCCACATACTAATAGTAGTATGTCAACTAGCCAAATGATCTAACACTAATACTAATATGTCAACTAGTCACATTATCTAACACTAATACTAATTGGGTGTGGAAAATCTTGTCCTCTTACAAGAATTATATAGATGGTGAGATGGAAATGAAGATACAACAAAATATGAAAGCCAATCTTTTTCAAACAAAGGGCAGTTTTAAGATAATCATATAAATACCTACACAATAGTGGAGTTTTATGTTGTGACAATAGAAATTGTAATTCCATATATTTTAAAAGAGATTTTCAACCTTTCTGGTTATGTTGAAGTGGTGTAAATGTTTGTTCATAAACATTTATATGTTGGCTTGTTGAACATAAATAAAACAATTTGGAGGAGATGTTGTAGTATCTCTAAATGAGTGTAAACATTTTAACGTATGTTAAATAAAAATTTAGGATAAGGGAGATGTTGTTGTGAGTGTAAACATTTAAATGTCCACTCAATAAAAAAAATCCTTCAAAGATTATATAAATCCATATTAGGTTTAGAATTCATATGACAATTCTTTATATCTCATGGCTTAATATAAACAAATAAATATATACTCGTGTAAATGGTTATATTTATCTAGAGTTGTTGCGTACCATAATATAAGCAAGTCTTTCCACCAAAATAGTAACATCTATTTCAACATTGAAAATTTCATATATAAATACATATAGAATTAAATAATAATGATTGATTTTTTATTGATTTATATAACTAAAGTACAAAGAAATGATGATTCACACATAATAATATATATTAATGATTACATTATATGATGATTATTTTATAACTATTATCATATCATAATTATTTATGATATTATAATAATAAATTTACTATAAGCTAGATATCTTACATGATATTAGGTTAGATATCTTATATCCTATAAAGTTATTCATGTGAGATAAAGATTGTTGTATGTTTGAGAGATGAAGGTGATACATCCCTTATGGAATTTATAAAGAGTACGTCGGGAATAAACTTCAAAATGATAGAAAAACAAGTGAAGGTTGCCATTGAGGACCAGTTTCTATCCAATTTGGCCTTACTGTAACTTGAGATATGGCTCCAAGTTTAGGTATATGAATAATATAAACAGTTTTAATATAATATTAAGTTTAATATTAATATTAACATATTGTTAAATTAATCCCCAATGGGGGTGTTATTATGGATGTGACAGATTCGTAGGAGGATGTGCCTTCCACCTTCCAAATGCATTGTTCATTTAAGGATCGCAAGTTGTTGTAGGTGCGAGCTTGAGGAAGCATATAGGGGTACAAGTGGACTTGATGTATTTAAGTTTCGTTCCTATGGTGGAGTTGGAGTTTGAAGGATCAAGTGAGAGTGGAGGCGAGGCCAGGCCCTTGACCTCTAATTGTTGGTTTTCAGTTGCTTTGTTGGTTTATAGTGTATCCTGGTATGAAGTTTCGTTGTTGAAGAGTTGTATTTGTACCTACAATTACTTTCAAGTGTGTGGCTTAAGTTACAATACCAAGTTGGTGAGAAAGTTATTGCTTATATCTTCTCTAATTTTCCAATTTCTAGTCTTGTGTCATTGGTCTATTTGGTCAACTCAATATTTGTGTTCACTTGTATTGTTGTGGTTAGAATTCAAGTCCCTGATCATGCTTAATGGTGGTCGGACAATTTTGTTTCTTTGTGGTATTTTTTTCAAAGTCCTAGTTTTTGCAAGGTCCTTAATTATAAAGTATATGTTGTTATGAGTAAGAGACAAGTCCTCTTGTTGAGATGTTGTCTAACTATTCTAGGCCTTTGTCTAGATGATGACAGTACATTGATAGTGTTGTGCATATGCAATTATGTGTTTCATCAAAGCATAGGTGAGTTTTACTTTTTCAGTGCATTATAGAGTCTTGAGTGTCATGGTTCTTGTAACAAGGTCTTCATTGAGAGAGAATTGATAATTTTGAATAGATTTGTTACATTTTATAAATGATCTAGACTTATACAGTAAGGCAACATAATATAGATATAAACATAAACACAAAGATGCAATAGAAATAAAACTTCATTCCATTAATATCAAAGCACTGAAATATGCTTACATACAAAATGGAAATAAACTAGCTCAGGCAATGGTAGCTTATCTATGAGAAGATATGTGGCGGCTACATGCCTCTGAAAAGTGTCACAACGAGGTTCAAGGGCCTTTTTTATTATTGAACAAAAAAAGGGAAACCCTAAACAACCAAAACCCTAATCCCATGAGGTGGAACACATTAGGGGAATTTTGAGGTTTAGAATGGGCCTCCTAACAAAAATGTACAACCAAAATATACTTTATAAGAACCAATAGGATTCAAGATGATGATGTCAACCATGGGGGATGATCCACCATTTTTGGAGTAAAAAAAGTAAAAAGATTAAAAAATAATAAAATAATAAAACTACTTTTTCAACTCGTATTTTCAATTTATCTCCCTAACTTTTTACTCAAATTTCAAGTCGGAGTTCTCATTGGATGCAAAATTTAATTCCTCATCCAAGGAGTACCCATGTTGCAAACTTTCAATGGACACCGCTGCACGAAAAATGAGAAAGACATGAAAAAATGTGATTGATTGCAATCACGTTTTTCATGTATTTCTCATTTTTCGTGTAGTAGTGTCCATCGAAAGAATGCATCATGGGTACTCCTTGGCTGATGAATCAAATTTTGCATCCAATGAGTGTTTCCACTCAAAATTTGAGTAAACCCATAGGGAAATAAATTGAAAATACCAGTTGAAAAAGTAGTTTTTTTCTTTTTTCCCTCTAAAATTTGATGATGTAATCTAATCTTATTTTATTATTTCTACTATTGTTTTATAATTTCCGTAGGAGGCCCATTTGAGACCTCAAAACTCCCAAGAGTTTGTGGGCCATTTTGGGGTTAGTTGGGAAGCCAACTTCTTGGGTCGTAACTTGGTCATATGATCTATGTTTGGTGTGTACGATGCCTCATTGGAAATATATATTCGAGTACTATAGGATTTGCAGTAGGCTCGTGTAAGCACAGGCTTGCTTCAGACCTCAAAATAACACCGTTTAGGGGGTTAAAACAATTCCGAAAGTTCAAAACCTAAAAAATTGCGAAAAATAGTAAATGTTTCTATAATCAAGGAAACTAATGAGATTGACTGAAGGTCTACGTGTAATAGGCGAGTGGCCACCAATATCCACCTGGATCAATCCTCCCCTCTTAGGAAGAAATTATCCCTATTGTATGTAGAGCCTCCATGAGGTGAGGAAATTTCTATTGAACTTGGTCCTTGGTGAACCACTTACCTTGGTGAAGGAGTTGGCTTGCTTTGACAACTCGATATAGTTCGATCCTCTGTTAGCGAGTGTTATTGATCTGTATTTCCATGATCTTGTCAGTTGTGGCTTGTTCAATGCAACTTGGGTTGACCTTTGTTAGTGTTAGCTGCTTAGGAACGTCGAATGTTTTTAACAATGGAGGAAAGTATGGTCGCAACTGGTCCACATTGAATATTGGGTGCAGGCCAAGGAAGAGCGGAATGTTGAGCTCAAAGGAAATTTCCCCTATAGCCTTGGTGATGGTGTACGACCCATATCAGAGTGAGCGAAGCTTGTGGTGGGGCCCAACAAGGCGCTCCTTCTGCAAATGTAACCAAATTTGTTGCCCACCTGGAACTTAAGTGAGACCTGATGTTGATCATGGCACTACTTAGCATTGGCTCTATATAATATGTCATGACCAACTGACAGATGTGCTGAATGTGCTCAATGATTTTTTTACCCCAGTCATCTTTAGACTAGGCATGAGCCAAATCTTCCTGAGTAGCGACAAATGGTATAGCCACATCGATGGGACATAGTGGCTGGAATCCACATCCCACCTAAAAGGGGTTGTGGCCAGTTGAGCTATGGAGAGCTCTGTTGTAGTTGTGTTGGACATAGGAGATGATTTCATCCCATGTGTATGGGTTCTTCGAGTTGTACATGTGCATAATGTGCACGATCATCATGTTGACAACCTCTGCTTGGCCATCAATTTGGGGGTGGAAGGTCATGAACTTAGTGAGTTTGGTATCCAACATCGACTAGAGGCCTAACCAAAATGTACTCAAGAACCTATTGCGCCAATTGATGAGCACCAGTATCGCAACAAGAATGTTGCAACTTCTGGGGCTACCAACTTTACTTCATCAACCTGGGGTTCGTACAAACTTGGAGGTGACAGTGTTGTATACACAAATAGATGTAATGGGTCCACTCTTTGTCACTGCTGAGTTGGGGCGATAGACCACTAGGGTTTCTCAAACCAACCTTCTATTGATTTATAAGAATTTTGATTACCAAATGAGAAAGAAGAATTTTACCATAATTGAGAGGATTGAAATTCTACGTACTGCAGTAATGAAAGACTGAATTGAGAGGATTGAAATTCTACCTACTGCAGTAATGAAACACTGAAATAGATGCCTAAAACACACAAATCATCTAGCTATTTGTTTAGATACCTTCAAAAGAATTCTAATTTAGCACATGTGAAATCCTGACTAACCTAAGCATGAAATATGATCTAAACAAGCACTTAATTGTTGTGCACATGAATAAGCATAACAACCTTTTTCTTTTTTCTTTTTGTGAAAACATGAATAGTAATCCTTCTTGGTTGCATGGTAGGTGGGATAGGTGTGGAGGGATATGAGTGTGACAGGTCAAATGGCTTGGGAGGCAAGGAGTCTTCTCCTAGCTTTCATGATGTATTTTTCACAAATCGGGCTCAAAATAGGCCACTACAAGTTTTCCTACAAGATGTCCTAGTTCACCTACAAGATCCCTTGTTTTCCTATAGGAACAGGCTAAAAGCATAAGGGATGATTTGGACAGTGGTATGGAGATTAGGGAAGGTGAGTGATGGAAGGAATAAGGCAAGGACGTATTTGGAACTCACTTAGAACTCAAACCGAAGCTCTATGATGGTTAGATTCGCTCAACAAGCATGACAAGTTTTCCTTGTGAAATGATAACTCGGAATGAGAATTTAGTGGCCTTTGGCGATCATGGGTGGGTATGGTTTGGTTGAGCCTGATGATATGAGGTTTTCCTGCAATATTGAAACTCCTGCAACATACACATGATTGTTGGCATTTATCCATAAATAATCTCAAAACAAGAAGAGTTTACAATGATGTAAGAGAACAGAATTTGCATCATTTATTTGCCAAGTTCATGCATGGAAATTATGAAAGCAACATGAAATCTAATACAAAAATTAAGATATCAGAAATTACAACTACAACCTATATTCTAAAACTGAAAGATGCTCACTTAATGAGCAGAAAAACCCTAAATTCATAAGAAACCATAATTTTGTCTTGTTGGGGTTGAATGGGAGTTCTTCCTCAAACCATGGTCCCTGAAGGGAGGAATGAAGTAAGATCCACCTTTTATCATCCTTTTTGAATATTTTCTTGTCTCTCTAATGCTACTACTAAAGCTAGGAAAATGGAAGCAAACGAATCGAATTTACCAATACTTGCAATGTAATAACACCAAAACAAATTTAACAAGTAATCTATGAAATAGCCTAAGCATACAAGTATAGTAAGAGGAACCTCTGCTGCTAGGGTTGGGCCCTAACCTAAGATATTGAGCCCTGCAAGTCAACTCAATGCTGAATCAAGGGAATATTGCTCAATTTTAGTAACATATACAACAATACTTAACAATGTTTGGTCACAATCCTTCAGCTCGAAAACTGTTTAGCTATTTTGCATAAAAAAATCCAAATCCTAATGAGGGTCTAGGCCTCTTTATTTATACACCTGAAGTTTCCAACAACTTCCTTAAATCTAGGGAGGCTTGGCTCCCAATCTTGAGATTAATTGGTTCTTAACTATCATTGGCTTGGCTGCCAATGATCCTTATGACTCGGCTGCCTGCAACTCCACGCTGGTGTGATTTAATTGATGGATCTTCAAGTGGGTGAGGATTTAATAAGGGAGATCCATCTCCTATAATATCTCCTTCTTGTCTCATTCGATTTCCTGCACCCTAGTTAACCATAATTTTCTCCCAGAAACCTGCAATCAATGCACATCAGACCACTAGACATAACATCTTACTTTTACTCAGCTCATTAAGCAAAATATAATGAAGAAATGTAAAGAATTATGAGAAGAATTGATTTTAATAAGTTTGGAGGTGTATTAAGGTCCATATATTTTACCCAATGATGAGCCTCATCACCGATCTGAGATAATGAACTACGGGATCCAAAAGTGTACCCACACTCGTTCAAAGAACAGCTTTGCAGTGGCTTTTGTTGTGATACTCTTCTTGCAGGCTGCCATAATGGCCATCTTAGAGAATATGTTGATGACCACGAATGAAGTCGTTGCCTTGCTTAGTAGAAGGAAGGCCTGACATGTAATCTATGGAGATGTATTCCCAAGGAAGACCAGGATTAGGAAGAGTATATATGCATTTCTTCTTGATAGTCTGTTTAGCAATGGTGCAAGAATTGTAGAATCTGATATACTTCCCGACATCCTGTTGAAGGTTCGGCCAATAAAAATACTTCTGCAGCACTGCCACTGTTTTCTCTACTTCGAAATGTCCATCGACCCAACTGTAGTGCGCCTCCCAAATCATCTTGGCATGCTCACTTGAAGGAACACAAAGGTGTCTAAGGTGGCATAATAGTACACCCTAGAGGTGAAAATATGGAACTTGCTTTCTTTCCAGGAGCATCTAGTATGTGTTGTCAAATTCTAGATCACTCTTGTAAAAATACGACCACCCCAAAGTCTCGTGACCATAAGAGTCGAGCACAATGGTCAAAACCATAATCGGTCGTCGGCATAGACATTCTACAATAGTATTGGTGCTTCCCTTCTTGTACTTGATGTACAAACGGAACTATTATAGATATGTGGACCATTTTTGATGGCAATCGTTTTGTAACTTTCCTTGTGTTTGTATCAACTGAAGGGGTCGGTGGTTTGTGTGGATGACAGTTTCCTTCCCCATAATGTAATGCTTCCATTTTCGGAAAGCCTGCATAATCGAATACATCTCTTTTTCATAAGTGGGGCAATTTCAGACTGTATCTGAAAGTGTCTCACTGTGATATGCCATCAAATGCCTTTGTTGGGTAAGAACTACACCAATGGCGTAGTCAGAGGCGTCTATCTCAATTTCAAATGGTTGCTACAGGTCTAGTAATGTGAGCATTGGTGCAGAGCATAGGTGATGCTTCAACTCGACAAATGCCTTTTGCTGGGATTCAGACCAAAATAACTTTGTTTTCACTCCACCCTTGGCGACTTGATTCAAAGGCCAAGTGACACGAGAGAATCTCAATACGAACCTATGATAAAAATTGGTAAAAACTAGAAAGTTGCAGAGCTATGTTAGAGTGGTTGGGGTTGGCCAATCTTGAATAACTTGTATCTTGGTTGGGTCCACATGCACACCTTGCTCATCAATGATGTATGCAAAATATTGAACCTGGGTCATACTAAAAGTTCATTTCTCCAAATTGGCACACAATTTGTTCTATCATAGGGTTTGGAGGACCTATGAGATATGGTGTATGTGCTCTTCCCAACTCTGGTTGAAGATTAGGATGTCGTCCAAGTACACTACCATGAATGAGTTGGTGAAGGGTTGTAATATGTCATCCATCAACCACATGAAGGCTGTGGGGGCATTTGTTAACCTGAGAGGCATGACCAACCATTCGAAAAGGCCCTCCTTGGATTTCAATCCAGTATTCCACACATTAGAGGGTTTAATTGGTACTTGGTGATAACTAAACTTCAAGTAAATCTTGTTAAAATATTTGGCACCCTTGAGCTGGTCCAAAATGTGATCAATCCGTGGGATTGGATACCTATTCTAGACAATGATCTTATTAAGTGCCCAATAGTCAATATAGAGCCTCCAGGTTCCATCCTTCTTCTGTACCAACACGATCAGGCTCCCAAAGGGTGATGAACTTGGCTTGATGTCCTGTTTATGCAATAACTCTTGACTATGCCTCTTAATCTCATCATTCTCTAGAATAAAGCATCAATATATTGCTCCATTGGATAACAATGAACCCAAGGTCATATCAATGGATTGCTTGGCTTGACATTGTAGGGGTACCGCTATGGTTGAGGTGAAGATGTCCCTATATTCCTCCACGACCTTGTCCATCTTCTGTTGTCATTAAGATGAGCCCTATCTAGAGGTCGTGGAGGTGGAAAAATCTTCTTCTTGCCCTGAGGGTGAATCATAAGGAAGACAAATTCCTCGGTATGGGAAATGATCTTACTTCATTTCTTCGCAGAGATGAAAGAGATGGAAGTAGGTGGTGCTACCTCTGGTATCTTGTATAACTTATTTCCAAAAGTAATAATAATAGTGCGAGGCTCAGATTCATACACAACACGACACTTCCACAAGTATGGTTATCCCAATAATACATCACAAACTTCAAGAGGAGAAACATCACACATTACCTAATCTATGAAGGGCTTGATGTTGTAGGGAAGGCGACATCA
>APFE031446398.1:3412-30822 GCA_000404065.3 Pinus taeda | reverse complement strand
TCTGTGGCGATGTTAGAAGACAAGGGGTATGATGTTGTTTTCAGCAAGGGAAAAGCTTTCCTACGCAGCAAGACAACTGGTGAGACCCGGAAGATAGGGGTTCGAGTAAGGAACGTTTATCAGTTGCATGTAGATGGATGCGTAGCAATGGCAGGCAAGGCAGAAGGATTGGTGAGCCAGGATGATGGTAAGTTGTGGCACAGGAGATTGGGTCACCTTCGCCATGGAGCCTTGAAGATACTGCAGCAGATCACTACAAGGTTTCCTAAAGGCACACTTGTGCAGTCAGATCAATGCAAGGGGTGTACTTTCGGGAAGTTTGTGAAAGCCACCTTTCATGAGAAGGATAGTCGCGCCACGACGATCCTTGAGAGAATTCACACAGACGTGTGTGTACCTTTCTTAGTTGCTTCGACAGTAAAACACAGGAATTATGTGATTTTTTTTTTATGATTTCTCTCGTAAGTGCTAGATCTTCTTCATGCAGAAGAAGAGCGAGACATATTCAAAGTTCTGTGGATTCAAAGCACTGGTCGAGAAGGAGTCGGGGAAGAAGGTGAAGGCTCTTAGGAGCAATAATGGTGGTGAATACATCTTGGACGAGTTCAAGGATTTCTGCAAGGCAGAAGGGATTCGAAGAGAGCTCATAGCTCCCCATAACCCACAGCAGAATGGGGTAGCTGAGCGGAAGAACAGAACGATCATGGGTGTTGCACTGGTGATGTTGCATGATCAGGGCCTACCCCTTCACTTGTGGGTAGAAGCATGCAATACAGCAGTTTATGTGCAGAACCGTTGTCCTCATAAGATACTTGGCATGAGTACACCCAAGGAGGCTTATTCTAGTAAGAAGCCTGATCTTTCTCATTTGAGGATTTTTGGTGCTAACGTTTACATGCATGTGACGAAGGATGTCAGGAAGACGTTGGAGTTGACCGTAGAGGTTGGGATATTTGTGGGGTACACTGATACGCCCCACAACTATTGTGTGTATTTTCTAGACAGTGGTAAAACTGTTATGCGACGGGATATAAAATTTCAGGAGGAGAAAGCCATGAAGTGTTCGCTTGAGAGGGAGATACACTTGCATGCAGATGAGGAGCTATTAGTTCCTAAGGATGAGCTTCAGGATGTGGATCAGCCATAGGACGAGGTTCATGGAGTGGAAGAGACCACTCAAGCAGCACCAACCATCAGAGGGCAAAAGCGCTTGACAGAAGCTCAGCGACTGGCTCAAGATGCAGAGAAAGTTGTAGGACCACCTATAGCCCAACGTAGATAGAGACAGTCACCTGATCGGTACACTGGATACATGGCTCTTATGAACAAGTGTATTGTGACTAAGCCATCCTCTTTCGAGGAAGCTGTGGAGGATCTCACATGGGTAGACGCCATGGTGGAAGAGTATGATTCTATTGTCAGAAACAGTGCATGGGAGATTGTTCCTAGACCAAAAGGGAAATTAGTGGTGGTTTCAAGATGGATCTACAAAGTTAAGTAGGCAGTTTACAGGAGTGTGGAGAAGTACAAGGCAAGATTTGTTTCCCGAGGCTTTTCACAGATAGAGGGGATCGATTATGAGGATACCTTTGCACCTGTCGCAAGGTATTCTTCCATACAGACGATTCTTGCTCTCTCAGCACAAATGGGATGGCACATTCATCAAATGGATGTGAAGACTGCGTTCCTCAACGGAGTCATTGAGGAGGAGGTGTACATTGAGCAGCCCGAAGGCTTTGAGGTCTTCAATAGAAAGTCGCATGTGTGCAGGATCAAGAGAGAGTTGTATGGTTTGAAGCAAGCACCACGTTCTTGGTACACATGGATAGACAGCTATTTCACCATACTTGGATTCTCCAAGAGCGAGGCGGATCCTAACCTATACCAGATTGTGGTGGAGGTTGCTTATCATTGTACTATATGTAGATGATTCGATTCTAACAGGTGATGAGTTGTTGATATTTTCATGCAAGGATGATCTTGCTAAGGAGTTTGAGATGAAGGACTTGGGCCTCCTTCACTATTTCCTAGGATTGGAAATATGGTAGCGCAATGGTGGATTGTTTGTTTCTCAAGGTAAGTATGCTCGGGAGATACTGGAGAAGTTCAACATGGATGGTTGCAAGCCTGTTAATACTCCTCTTCCTGGAGGTTGGAGGAAGGAGGATGCCACTTCGGGAGAAGAAGTGGATGCCACTGTTTATCAACAATTTGTGGGGTCGTTGATGTATTTGGTCAATACACGACCCGATATATGCTATGCAGTTAACCAGCTTTCACAAGCTATGGTTAAGCCTACCAAGCTCTTCTAGAAGGTGGGCAAGCATGTATTGCGTTATTTGAGAGGCACATCGAGATATGGATCTTGGTATAGATAGGAGGATGCAGAGTGGGTAGGAGGCTCAATGGATGACATCAAGTACTATCATATCAGAGATTGTGTGCGGCGGAGGATCATGTTACTTTCATACATTCCAACGGAGGATCAGGATGCTGATATTCTGACGAAGGCTCTCACCAAGAGCAAATTCGAATACCACCGAGGCAGGATAGGGGTTGTTGATAATCCATATCTTGTTGAGAGGGAGTGTTGAGATTGCAACAAGATGATGGAGCTTAGTGAAAAGAGTCGCCTTCACTAAGTGGGCCCGCAGGCAAATTATGGCGCAAAGTCTATTTTTAGACTATGTCTATTTTTAGACATATGGATCATGTCTATGAGTTGCAGGATGCTATTTATGGATGATTGGTCAAGTTGGAAAAAATAGATGGACCTTCTATTTTAGACAACAGCGGTTGACATTGTCAAGTCTAAATTATAGAGCAGTCAAATATTATTAGCTTATAATAATATTTAGACTATAAACTTTATCTTATTCTCTTGGAGCACTTCAGTTTGAGCTACAAATGTGGCACATGCAGTTGTCAGAAGGAATACGTTTTCTTTGTGGGTCAGTTGAATTGTTGCATGCATGACTTCAGTTAGAACTCAATCAGTTGAGTTTGGTGGAGTTGATTGTGGAATTGATGGAGTTGTGTTCAGTTTGACTTGGTTAAACTAGTTGTAATTAGTCTAACTGCAAATAGACTAATGATGACTTTTTAAACTAATTATTAACTCATAATGCAACTAAAGAATACATCAGTTAACTCAGTTGCATGTCAGTGCATGTTTAGTTCAGCAGGGACACGTGTTAGAGGATCAAATTGCTATCAGTTGTGACTATAGTTATGCATGAGGATTTGCACAATCAATGGGATTGAGTTATGCCAATGAGAATTGGCCAATACCAATTGATTATAGCCTTTGCTCACATGATTCCCAGTGTGAGTGATTCTTTTGAGGTAAATATGAGTTTGGTTCAACCATTCTCATCCATTCTTGAGTAGGTATTGAGCAATGGAGGCAGGCAAGTAGTGGAATAGATTTGGAGATCAGATCTGAGTTGTATTGTGTGTAATAGGTGGAGATACTGTTGGATACTTGTGAGAAGTATTGACTATTGTAATGTTACATGTTCTCAATCATTAATATACATATAGTGTGGGGTTTTCAGCTGTAAGCTTTCCCCGGGTTACATACTGTGTTAATGTGTGCATGCTCTTGATGTTTTATTGTTATTGATGCTGCTATATTAATGATCAACGTAGAGGAGCTTATGTATTGTGTATGTTCTGCAATAGTACATGATCAGGATAATCTCCATTGAATATGTGTTTATTATTCAAAATTTCTACAGGTCCTTGGTTTGCTTGATGAAGCTTTAGCATGTTGTTCCTTTCTTGCATGTTGGAAGGCTTGATAGGCTCATATGTTCGCGAAGGTGCATGTTCATCGCATTCGTCCTATTTGCATGCTTCATTCGTTCATCCGTTGGTGAACCTATCATTTTTCATGTGCTCCCTCATTCATCCCATTCGTCATCTTGCCATGTTTGTTGGTGTACCTATACCTATACCTACAGTCACTCATGATGAGACGACATCAAAACCAAAACCTCCTAGTCTACCATGACACATGATCATTTCGGATGTAGGTGACCGGGAGAGGCATCAAGGTTGTGAAGCAGGATGATGGCTCTAGGCACTGTTGATGAAAACTACGCAAGAGTCACTGAGTGATGGAGATGGGCGATCTGAGACGATAGTTACTGTCTACGAGGTTTGGCTCGGTTGGGAGGAAAAACTGCACAAATTTTGGGAGGGACAGTCTGGGCTGCTGGAAGGAAAGGCAGGCATGCACTGCGCATTTTTCAGAATGAACTAGCAGCAGGGCTTGGCAGCCATATTTGCACAATTTTCCAAAGTAACGGGTCTGGTTGCATGAAGGGTCGGCATGCAGGGATTGCGTAGTTTTTTGGGGGAACTGCCCAGGAGGCTGGCAGCCAAAACTACACAATTCTCAGAGGGAACTACCAGTTGGTTGTTAGGTCACTGGAAGCCAAAACTAAGCAATTCCTAGAGGGAACTTCCAGTTGGCTACTGGAGTCACTGGTAGCAGAAACTGCACAATTCCTAGAGGGAATTGGTAGTCTGCTGCTAGGGGCTACTGGCAAGGAAAACTGCACTGAGGTCGAGAGGCTGACATGCTGATCATCTCTACAATTTTTGTGTTGAGCTGACTGATGGGTAGTAGAAGGCCTACTCATGAACACTGCGCAATTTCTGAGATGAACAATTCGTCGACTGTCGAGATGAATGACTAGGAAAACTGCACAATTTTCTGAGGGAGACAGGGACGCACACTTGGTGCATGTCCGACGTGTCTGCGCAATTTCCTCAATTAGTTGAGCGAGTAAGTCAGTGGCCTTTGCGTAAATTTTTTAAGGGGGGTCAATCCCGGGGTGGCTGCTGGGTTCGACTATCCAGGTGGCTGGCATGAGGGTTGATTGAAATGATTGCGGGCAGCGCAACTTAAACAGACAAGCTTGGGGATTCTGCGTTGTTCTGGTTGACAGTCGATCGATTCGATAGAGGAGTGATGGTCCGGCAGTCAAAGGGGAGTCTGGTTATCAGAACTTTAGCAAAATGGCTAAGTGTGTGTTTTAGAGGATAAAACCACCCTCCAAAATTTTTCCTTAGCCTCATTTTGGAGCCTCCCTTCTAACCTCCACAGTAGCTTGCCTTGCTTCGTCAAGTTCACAAGCTTCAATGTCTTTCTTGCACAAAAGTAGCTTGTTGGTCACAGCTTGATCCATTCCCCTCACAGGTTGTTCACCCAGACTTGGTCTGCAGGTTGAGTAGCTTCCCCTTGAAAATTGCGCATTTCTGTAGGGCAACTAGCCTTCCCTCCAGAAATTGCGCGATCCTCTCTGGCAACCTGCTCAGCTCCAGGATTGTGTAATCCTGCCTACCAACACTCCTATCAGGATTTCCGCAAATTTCCCCAGCAAGGCTACTTAGCCCAGAATTTGTGTAAATATGGGTAGCAGTCACCTACTCTACCCAGAAATTGCACAAATCTCCTAGGCATTCAACCCATCTCCCAACCATTTCCTTCAAGAAGTCAAATAGCCTCTTGCATGTGCAACTGAGTTGACCAGTTCCTTCCGGGATTGAGCAAAACATACTTGCATGCATAAGTTGCTTCTCCCAAGGTAGCATGCAAAGGAATCCCTTATCTTAGGGATCTATGTTTAGCAGTTGGAGGAAGGAGTAATTTTGAAACCTCCCACCAAGAGTCGCTTCCCCTAGATTTGTGGCATGTGCATCACAACCTCAATGTTATCAAAACTCATTAGCCAAACACTGCAGAGCTCATTCCTCATGTCAATCTTATAGCTCTGAAATCCCACATCATATCTAGTAGCAGTCAGCACATTCAACTCAGTTGTTTTGCGGTAAGCCTGCTTCCCATGCCTTGTGCTGCATTTCTGTTTATTTTTGTGTTTTCGCCTATGTGAGTATTATTTTCTTGATTTATTCAAATGCTTGTTGTTTTTTACATGTATTCCATCTTGTCATAGCTCTATTTTAGTTTTCGTTGCTATCTCACTGTTATCGCATGCATGAAACTGTTGCACAGACGTTCGCCCAACCGGCAAACTTCCTCACCCACATGCATGTCGATCTGTTTGTTGAATCTTTCATTCATGTTTTGCATGCACTGTCAATCACTTTTACTATGACTTAGTGTCGCCATGCAGTTACAATCTTAGTTTCTTTTAGTTTCCCATTGGTGAGTCGGGCCAACCTAGGCCTGGACTTTGCCTTCACCAAGGCTGCTTTACGCAATCTGGGGAAGGAAGGCTCACCTTCCTCTCTAAATTTTTGCATTCCTAGCCAGCACTTACCTCCAAGACTATTTTGCACATTTCTGGAGGACAGTGGCTACTTGGACCAAGAAATTGTGCAAATATTTCCCTGGGTTAGCAGTCCTTCCCAGCTGGAATTGCACATTGCGCAATCCCAACAGTCAGCAGCTAGACTAGACTGTGCATAATGCAGTTCCAATAGTCATTCAATCTCTGAACAGCTCGGACTGTGCCTTGTGTAGTCTTGGCAGTCGATCTCCCGACCTCCCTGCCAAAATTATGCAACCTTCATGATCATTCACCTAGGTATCTTGCAAGTCAGTCCTCATGTTCATTTTGGTTTTCGACTGCCAAATTGCTTGCCATGTCTCCAGGTATCGCAAGTGTTCATTTGCCTCTTAGCAGTACAGGTACAATGGTTTCCAGGAGAGAAGAGAGGGAGAAACCATTCAGAGCACACATGGGGATGCAATCGATCAAGTGTCTATGGACTTGCCTACCCATGAAGACATTAAGTTGTTTGTAGACAAGGATATCAAGAATTACAGCAGCAACATCACAGTGAGAAGCATCATGAATAGCAGTTGCAGACAGCATACCAAATGCAATGAATGCAAGAGGAGTGTTTTTGACAACACAGAGGCGGAACAAGGTTGCAAGCTCAAGTAGATCCATTGATAATGAAAGCAACTTTGGAGACTCGGCCTATGAGGTGAGAGCACGACATGAAGGTCACGCAAAGATAGAGAATGGAATGAAGAAGGAGTTGCATGTGTCGAAGAAGCAACTCAAGGAAGAACATGAAGCTGCATAGATAGACGAACGAGTTGCAGCAGGATCAGGAACAGCAGCGGATGCAACATGTACTCATAGATGAAACTGCACCCGTACAAGTTAAAGATCCATCCCAGCAACTAACACGGAGTAGACATGGTAAGCAGTGTTGTTGATCGCATGAAAGGGATTCATCAACATGCATGTCATTGTGCACACGCATCCAATCTAACCCATTCAGCACACTCACCAAGGTGAAGACAAGAAGCAAGTCCAACTCGAGCTAAATAGGTACTTTGGCAAGTTGATGCACATGATCACTAGCACACACTTGAAGATTAGCACAGACACTATGCATCAACGTGTCATTGGTTTAGCCACACCCAAGAAGACCATGTGCATGTTAGCAGACAAGTTTGATGAAGGAGACGAACCAATGCATTGGTTTCAACGGAAGCAAGAGTTCGCTTCAACAAGATGTCACCATGAGGTACATGCACACCATCACGGACGACCAAGCTTACCATCAGCTCACCAACTTCACCATCACAAGCATGTCAAAGAGTTGGTCTCACCACAGTGGACTGAGTGTCAGTGATGTCTTGCAAGGCTTTATCAAGCCATGTTGTCTCACATGAGTACATGTGCATTGTAATGTTGAGTCATGTCAAGTGTAAGTCAAGTGTCAACAGTTGGATGTAGCAGTCATAAAGTAGGTGAAGAGTTGTGAGGGTAGTTGAACTGTCACAAAGGGGAATGTCAAGGGTCACCCCACCCTTTGCTATAAATAGACCCTCATAACTCATTGTATAGGCTTTTGGTCAGCGAAGCTTCTACTAAGACTATCTTGAAGCAGGCTTAGATAGTATTGTAACACACCTTGGCTTCTCCACCACACGAAGCTAGTACATTTGTTTGGAGGAGCAGGTGGATGTGGTTGTAACGTTCCACTGTTGGGGCTAGCAGGTTTACATGGATGCATTATATGATTGTGACTTACACTTCTTTATATAATAAGAACCAGCACAATTTCATGCATATGTTGTTATTGTAGTTGGACTGCTTTGGTTGCCTTAATGATATATGTTGTTTAACTTACGTACTTGTGTATGAACTGATTCACTTGTAATTATATGAATCTTGTTGTTAATGTTGTCATTGTTGGTGTCGACTTCTCTGTCAGACATCAAACAGACCTTTCACGTGAACCTTGTTGTAACAACTATCGCACTCATCTCAGACTAATCCGTGAGTGTTGTACATGTTATCTTACCTTGTGTGATGTGATTTCCGCATCCAAGTGGATTGCTCCACTAGAAGTTGTGCATATCCTTTTGTGTTGTGTGTTCCTAGCCGAGTTGGCACTGATCCCTTTCAACCTGGAACTCACCTTCACCTTCTTCTCCCTTCAAAGTCTTAGAACCTCTCATACACCCTCCTTGACTCACTACATCAGTCACACCCTTGCTGCTCACATAGTTATCTTACTTGCCTCTATGCGACATCGCGGTCAAGGCATTACCTTATGACCCACTGCTGGGAATCCTACACCAAACAATCTGAGGTCTAATTGGGACTTCTTACCTGGGAGATCCCTTTCACATGTTGGTGGGTCCAACACCGTCAACAATGTGTGAACAATCGAAAGATGCATAAGTGATCATACGAACACACACTCGCGTGACTTGACGATGAAATGACCAAACCATCTAGAGATGCATGTTCAACATGACTCATCAATGGTGAAAGATACAAATGTGACACTCGTGATTGTTCATTCATTGATCGATGTGATGCATGCACGATAGTGAACGTGACTCTATGTGTGAGTGTGACAAATGCTTTCATGGTGACCACAAAAAGAACGTACAAAGCGAAGACTTTGAGCATAACCAAAACATGGTCGCAAGCATGACTTATACATCAGCGTGCAAAGACTTGAATGCAATGAACAAGCAAGGTGGATGTAAAGACTCACACGAGCTCACGAAGTGAACCTGGGTGTGTGCAGTCATCAAGTGAAACTCTTCAAGGGATGCTCTAAAATTAGTGCAGGCCAAAATTTTGGAGTTTGGTTGTAGCCGCTACAACAATTTGGTACATGGACAATGGAGCGTCTAAGCACATGACATCAGATGTAGATTTATTTTTAGGTCTAACAAAGAAAGAATCAAGAGTCCAAGTTGAACTTTCTGAGGATGTCAAGTGTCCAGTAGAAATACATGGTACAATTCCCTTCTAGCTTCAATGAGGTAACTCTTTAGAATTTGATGATGTCTTTTTTATTCCAGGTCTCATGAAAAAATTTCTTTCAATTTCAATTATGGAGGATAATGGTAATTGTTAGAAATTAATTAACGGAGCAATGAAATACATTGTATATTATAGAAACACAAATACATAAATGCATCAAACAATAGAGACAGCGATATACGTGGTTCACCCAATTTGGGCTACATCCACAGAGAAACACTTAGTCCTGCCTTAACAACTTGGAGAAATTGTAAGCCTTAGCCTTAACAATTATCATCTTAAACCGAAATGTTGGTTCTAGTTCATGGATGACACCTTCATCATTTGGCTCCATGGCCATCCCACCCTAAACGCATTATGTGACAATCTTAATAGCTTACCCTCTCACTTTCAATTTATAATGGAAATTCAATAATACATATCTCCCCCACTTTTAGATGTTGTAGCTACATGTTCCCTTTCTCATCATTTTTCTAGGAAAAAGGTCATATAACTCCATGCTCAACCCCACCACCACTGAACTCAAAAACTTCTTGTCCAAAAATCTCTAGTTTATAGAGTTACTCACATATTTGTCCCTCGACATATAAATAAAGAATGTTCCAATATCATTAAAGTTCTCCAATTAGATGACTACTCTCCCTCCAATATCAATGAAAATTTAAAAAATTTCCTCCAACTTGAAATGAAGAACACCATTTATGATTCTCCATTCACAGGTCAAATTTCTCTTCCTTATATTCATTGATCAATTATCCAAAATCCTAGAGAAAATGAATACCAAAAGTCTTTTTCCTTCAAATGGTTATTCAAAAGCTTCAAACATGGATATGATCAATTTCTCTCCCAATATGTCTATTAAATTACTTGTTCTTGTAGCAAATCAAGCACTACTATATTAATCAAAATTCACCTCAAGGAGCATATTGTTGACACCTTTCATAGATGACTATACAAATCGGCGATCAATGTGCATTCTCATAACACTAAACATTTAATGTGTTTTGACAAAACCAAATCTTAACATATACTCATCATTATTCATATCACATTATCAAAAAACCCTTAGAAATTGATAAACACCCTAACAATTTTAATTGAAAAGATAACTACACTCTTAGGTGGTATTGGAAGTAAATAATCTACAAAATTATCTTAGAATTTCTCTCATCTCAATTCTAAAATTCTTTTTGAGCATATTTTTTTATCTAAACACTCCCATCTTATATCCCCACTTTTTATGTTTATTCCTCAACTAATTATATTCCTATTTATTTTTATTTTAATAATGAACCTCTTTTTTCATTATGCAAGATTAATTCTCTTATATATATATATTATATATATATATATATATATATAAATATATTATATATATATATATATATATATAATATATATAAATATATATATAATGATATATATAAAACTTGTTTTTATAATTTCTTTAATGTGTGACTTACCTCATTTTGTTCTTATTATGAGATTTCTCCCATAAAGTTTTGTTTTATTTTAATCATTTAACACATTTATTTTTAGTTAAATTGATTTAGTCTACCATATATATTTATTAGTACTATATTACTTATTTATCTTTTTTCTTTCTATATTACAAATAACTAATTTTTACCTTCAAGCCTACAAATTCCTTATTTTGACTTTCTATTCTCTATTTATAAAATATATCCCCTTAATGATGGTCGGTAAATAATCCACTCAAAACATTAGGATCACTCTAATGATTGATGCAAATTATACTCCAAAAGGCCCTAATACTATGATGATAAACTGTGGAAATTTGCATTCTGAAAAAATGGCTCTTGAGAGATTTCTAAGAAAAAATGTCGATTTCCTTTCCTATTATTTTGAGTAGATACAAAATAGTCAATTTTTAGATATTTAAACTATAGAATTGACTATATTAAGAGAGTAATGTAAAAAAAAGGCATTGTAGAATTGTCAGTAAACACATCAAAAATAATATAAGTTGAATGTGCAATACATGCATATAAGGTATTTTGGATAGGTACAGCACACAAGAAACCTATCTAAGACATAGGTGCAAGGTATAAATGCAAGTCATGTGTAGTCTCTCTCAACTTTACAAGAATGTCTTCAAGGGAATACTTAATAGGATTTTAGGTCTTGGATAAGGTTGATTCTTATATGTTGGTCTTTCTTAACAACAAGGAAAGGTCTTGAAACATAATGGTCATATCTCTAAAACAAAACAATGTATATGTTTGTAATTCCTTATCATGGCATACTAAATTAGAGATGTGTCTTATGTTTATGTTTGACGTGTCCAATAAAATAATTCCATAGATCACTTATTATGGTTTATATTATGCACCCCATGGCAGAACTCAGATTCATCCCATAACAACAAGACCTATTTTTATATGCTTCACACTTTCATATGTATGCTTTTAATATTTTGCATTCTGAAGTTACTACTCTAATCTAATAATTGCATAAGTACTAAAAAAATATGTTACCAAAGTTTTTTCTTCAATTGGGATATCGGTTGAAAGTAGTAAGAATCATATTTATGGGACCTTAAGTTGTGTGCATGCATTGAACATAACACTTGAGGTGTTGAGAGATATAGCTTGAGGGAAGAACTCAGATTCATCCCATAATCACAAGACCTCTTATTCTATGCTTGAAATTTTCATATTTATGCTTTTAATATTTTGCACTACTCTAATCTAGGATGCATTAAACATTGCACTTGAGGTGTTAAGAAATATAGCTTGAGCAGGAGCTTCTTGCATAATTTAGGTGTGAACATGCGAAAAGTAATTTGAGACAACTTATACTAACCACTTAGTAAAAGTGGGAAATAATACACACGTCATTTCACTTAAATAAATACAAGTGAAAGTCAAATTTCTTATATTTTCGTAATCTTAGAAATCAAAATGAAATACTCTATATATTTTAGAATATTAGTGAGTTAGATTTTTTCTAATCTTAGTCAAACACCTCATTATTGAGATAAAGTGGGTGTTAGGCTTAAGAATATAAGTTGATAATATTTGGGATATTAGTTGCTACAATTTGGAAAATTAGTTTTTTAGGATTGGGAAGATTAGATATCTCTCTCAAAGCATAAATAGGACAAGATGAGAGAATTTAATACACACATTTTTGTACACCAAAAAGACACAAAATCAAGAGAGACCAATTGAGTAGATACAAAAGAGGAGACTAGGTCAAGAACCAAGCCAGCGGTAGACTCATCTAAGTAAGTGAAAATCTATTTTATTGTGTATACAATACAGTTGTTAGTTTGACAATTTGTGGAGGCTTCCATGCGAGATTGGATATTTAAACGAAAAGTTGATTTGAGGGTATAATCATTGGTGTATAATGTTTATTATTTCACTATTCATTTTAAGGTATATGTGTGATTGTTGCATGTTTAGAAATATTTATTTACATGATTAAATAATTTTAAATCATATTTATTTAATTGAGAGAAACACGAGACAACAGTGAGTTAGGGCTTAAAAATTTACATGGTATCAAAGAAAGGTATCTAATTTAGATACTCGGGCATTTACAGTAGTAGATGAACTGTAAGAATTAAGGAACAGTGGTTAGAGGGGCTCATTATTGTTTTTAAAGGACTAAGAATTCCTTCCAGGAATTTTTTTTTTATCTTCAGTCTTGGGAGTTCATGCAAGAGAACATAGAGATGGAATGAGCGAGCCTTGGATTTGAGGACAAATTGGATGATGCATCCAACTTTTTTCTCGAGAGAGATGCAGTGATATTGTTATTGGAAGAGAATGATCTATAACATGTTGTCAAAGGATGTTGTGCCTCCACCTACATATCCAAAATAGATGGAAAAATATAAGAAAAAGGAACTAAAGGAAAGTGGATGATCTTTTATGTTGTGAAGGATCACCTGATTCGTCACATATCTTAGAAGACAATGGCAAAGGATATGTCCAAACTCTTGGTTAGCCTCTACTAGAGCAAGAAAACTAAAAAAAGGATGATATTGCAAAACAAACTCAAATTTGTAGAGATGACGAGATCAAACATTACTACTAGTTACTTTATGAAGATCACGCATATTTTTTATTAACTTGCATCAATTGCAGAGAAGGTTGAAAATGCAAAGTTGGTGAACGTGGAACTAAATGGATTCCCAATTTCATCATGACCATTTGTCAAAGGTATTTGTATTTGGGAGAACCTTCCTAACTTAAAGAAATTTTATATCTAGGGTAAAACTCAAATACAGTCAAAGACAAACAAGAAGGGTGACGATGAAATTTTGGCCCTAAATGGTCAAATCAGGAAAGGAAAATATCAATGATGCAGCAAGGGTGATTCTGGACACCTAATCTGATAACAGTTTGTGTGGAATGTGAAGATTCATTGGAGTCCAAGAGACCACTTGGTATACAAAGACCAAGGGTCACAAGGAAATGTATAATTATGTAAATCTTTATGAATAAATGCAATTCACATTTGCCTTTCAAATCTAGTTCATTCCATTTGTGTTGTTTAAGATAGTATCAGAGCAAGTGAATTTTCTTTCCCTACTTCAATTTTAGACCTTGGTTTTTTGGTATGGTGATATGATCTAATTACTTGGTTATTTCAAGACAGTTTTTTTCATTTTGTTACCTCTCGTAATTTGAACTAACAGCCCTTCTTACTCAAACCTGCTCACAAATGTGACTTGTCAAATGTTTTTATTCCTCCGCTCCGACCTGTGAACTTAATGGTTTATCTGCCTAGTGTTATGTTATTCTCCTATCGCTCTTTGATTATTTTCTTCCAAGCATGTAATCCTTTTGTCGTGTTACAATTTTGCTATTCTAAGCCTGTCATTCTGTTTAGTCATTGAATAGTGTTGAATCACGACTTTCTGTGAGTCAAATTTCATTGAATCATTGGATTAGAGTTTCATAAAGCTCCTCCTCAGTGAAGGTTGAACAATTGGATTGATTTTGTGCATTGGAGTCTTGATAGTTGTTGTTGTGTATATGTGTGTTGAATGTGTGTTGGTTATTATGATAGATCTCTATAACACTAGTGTATTCCCCTTAATTTCATTGTTAGTGTAGCCCCATATTGTTATTGTTGTGCCCATGTATCCCCCATGTTGTTATTGTTGTGCCTCATAAAATCCCACTATTGTTATTGTTGTGCCCTTACATTATTATTGTTATGTAGGCTTTGATTATATTGTGACCCCTTAAACTCCTATGTATACCAAGGAGGTCTTATCATTTGTATCATCCAAGAATTATCCATTTATGTAATGTAAAGGAGGTTACCCCCTCGAAGAGGCTAATTTATAAGTCATTGATCTTAATTTTCCTCTATTTTTTGAGTTGGTTGCATAACATTTGGTGTGAGAGCTTCGAATTCTAGGGTTTCATCAGGACATATTGGAATTTGTGTTATAACTTTTTTTCTACGAGGCTTCAAACATGAAATTGTGACCATGTGGAGAAGAAATATTGGTGAACTTTGTGTATAAGTTTTATATCTTGGTTTGTTCTATTTTTGGATATATGATACGAGGAAGTTAGGGTTTTGCAAGATCCAAAATTTCATCTCAAACAAGTGACTTAGGTAAAATCATCATTGATTTATTTTCTAGCATCATATTTAAATTTCATAAAATTTGGCTGAAATTACACACACTTTGGTTTTTCATGTATCATTTTCAAGACCAAAGGTGGAAAAAGTGACATGTGGCACTCCCTACAAGTTTACTCTATTGAACTAGTCTATAATGAGGTCATCGGAGAGATTGGACATAATGCCTTTTTGAAGAATCAAATATCAATCTGTTAGGCCCCTATACTACCAGTGTAACCCCTTATTGTTATTAGTACAACCCCCTTATTATATTAATGTACCCATGTAGTGCCCATATTGTTACTATTGTGCCCCATAGAAGCCCACTATTGTTATTATTATGCCCTTACATTATTATTGTTATGTCGGTTGTGATTATATTATGACCCTTTAGACTCCTATATATAGAAAGGATGTATTTTCACTTGTATCATCCAAGAATTGTTCATTTTTGTAATGTAAAGGAGGATGCCCCCTCGAAGAGGCTGAATTCTAAGGCGTTGATCTCTCTATTCTATCTTTTTGTGAGCTGGTTTCATAACATTTGGTATCAAAGCTTTGGATTCTAGGGTTTTGCTACTCCAAATAGGTCATCATGGAATTTTCACTATAACCTTTTTTCTGCGATGTTTTAGAAGTGAAAAAAAACCCATTTGAGACGAAATCGTACTAAACCTCGGGTCCGAATTTCAGATCTTTTTGCACTATTTTTGTGGAGATATGATATGAAGAAGTTGGTCTTTTTGCAGACTCCTACATTACATTCCAAACAGGTGACCTGGGGAAAGTCATCATAACTTTCTCTCTGAGCATCGGATTGAAATTCTGTAAGAAGGTATAGAAAGAGGACAAACTGTAATTTCTTGTATATATTTTTTAGAGCCAAAGGTCGAAACAGGGACACGTGGTACATCGTAAAAGTTCACTCTACTGAACTAGTCTATAATCAGGTCACTATGGGAGATTTGGCATAAATCCTCCTTGGAGAATCCAATTAGGATCAGACTGGTGACATTGGAAAGAGGACACAGAGCGCTACTGTAGATCACAATTTAAGATCTTAAATATCCAAAAGTATAGAGTTACAATCGTTTCAAGATCGAGCTCCTAAAATCAAGAAAAAGCAAGATGAGGAAGTTTGATGGCAAGGATCCTGTAAATTGGATACTTCATATGGAGCAATATTTTGATCTACATGGTGTACCACTATTACAAAAGGTATGTATTTCATCTTCATATTTAGAACCGAATCAATTTTTATGGTATAAAGGGCTTTGTTCTCATAAACAACTTGTTACGTGGTCAATTTTCACGAAGGAAATGATAGCACATTATGAGGATACAAAGAGACACCTCTTCTTTAGCCAATTGATAAATCTCAAACAAAAGGGCTCAATGGAAGAGCACATTGAGGACTTTCAAAAATTGAATAGAAGGGTAAATTATATTCCAAAGAATCAAAGGATTGATTTCTTCATAGGGACTTCAAATGATAACGCTCAACATGAGGTTCGTTTTTGGGAACCTGATTCATTGGAGGAGGCATTCAAGTTGGAAAGAAAAATTGAAAACAAAATAATGGAAACAAGGAATTCTACCCCTCACAACTATAAACATGGAATTCGTGTTTCTCCTAGCCTTCCACAACCTACAAGGGTGAAACCACAACAATTGGAAGAAAAAAGAGAAAAAGGGCTTTGTTACAATTGTGATGCAAATGGACTAAAGGTCAAAAGTGTGCTGAGAAGAAATTATTTGACATAGATTATGAAGAGGAGGAAGAAAAGGATCAAGAAACATCAAAATAAGAGGATATACACCAGGACCCAACCCCAGAGAAAGAAGAAATGAATCAGACCATATATTGTAAAGCATTAGCAAGAATTACCACTCCTCAAACTCTCAAGATAGAAGGACATATCAAGAAGAAAAAAGTGCAAGAAGTGAAATATCACAATGAGAAAGAAGAAATTAATTCACCATATGTTGTAATTCTGTTTCAAAATTTCCCACTCCTCAAACTATCAAGATAGAAGGCATATCAAAAGAAAATGTTCAAGAAGTGAAAGATCACATCGAGCATCAAGAAATGAATCCGACCATATCTTGTAAAGGATTGGAAGAAATTACCATTCCTCAAACTCTAAATATAGAAGGACATATCAAGAAGAAAAATGTTCAAGCAGTGAAAGATCACATCGAGCACCAACAACAAGTTCTTCAAATTTTAAAGGATAATGCCACTTTTGTGCAAAATCGAATGAAACAACAGGTAGATCAACATCGTAGTGAAAAAAAAAAAAAATTGATGTAGGTGATTAGTTATTTTTACTACTACATCTCAAGCAAGCTATTTATGAGAAGGAAATTTTGGAAATACTATATGCACTTAAGAAATGGCGACCTTACTGAATGGGAAGACACTTCAAGGTAAAAATGGATCATGATAGTCTTAAATACTTTTTAAAACAACTATTATCTTAGAAGAACAAAAAATGGGTCACAATATGTTGGTTATGACTTTGACATCATCTATAGAAAAGGGAAGCAAAATTTTGTTGCATATGCACTCTCAAGAAAGGATGAGGATGTGGAAGCATTGTTTGTGCTATTTCTATTATCCATCCAAATTGGATAAACGAATAAAGGGATGTATGGAAGAAGGACGAAGAAGTATGGCCACTCATTCAAAAGTTGCAGAAGATCCATATTCAAAAAATATTGCCAAAACTTGAAGAGGAAGGAAAAATCATATTGGAACCTGGATCAGTCACAGAAACAAGAACCCAACAGCTACGAAATAGATCAATTTCAGAGTATCTCATCAAGTGGAAGAACTTACTTGCTGAAGATTCCACATGGGAGGACAAAAATTTTATACAGAAGCATCAAGAACTACTCAAGCATTGAGGACAACACTTTTTGAAGGAGAGGGGCATGTTAGGCCCCTATACTACTAGTGTAACCCCTTATTGTTATTAGTACAACCCCCTTATTATATTGATGTACTCATGTAGTGCCCATATTGTTACTAATGTGCCCCATAGAAGCCCACTATTGTTATTATTATGCCCTTACATTATTATTGTTATGTCGGATCTGATTATATTATGACCCTTTAGACTCCTATATATAGAAAGGAGATATTTTCATTTGTATCATCCAAGAATTGTTCATTTGTGTAATATAAAGTAGGATGCCCCCTCAAAGAGGCTGAATTCCAAGGTGTTGATCTCTCTTTTCTATCTTTTTGTGAGTTGGTTTCATAACACAGTCTGACTTGTGGGATTGGAAAGAAGACTGAGAGTGATACCATAGGACATAATTTTAGACTTTGGAGATCTACAATTCTAGAGAACAACAGTTTCAATATCGAGCTTCTAAAAATTAAGAAAAATGTGTGTATTTTGTTTTTAATTTTGTATAACTTTTGTTTGAAAAATCAGTTTGAAGTGATGCAAAGGGAATAGTGAAGAATATATATCATTGTTTGATTCCAAATTTCCTACAAATAAAAAAATGGACACACCTAGTAAGAAACCAGAAATATCTTCCATGATGCTTGAAGAAGGGGAAGAAATGCAACATGAGATATCAAAATTATGAGACCAAGTGCAACAGATTTCGCTCTCACTAAAAGTAAGAAAAAATGAATTGGAAGCCATGATGAATGTTAAGATAGATTGAATATAAAGGGACATGGGAGTTATTAATGATGGTTTAAAAGGATACATGGAAGCAATGATGAATGTCAAGATATAAGGGTTGAAGGAAGGTTTGGAAAATTTGCTAGAAGAAATGCTTCCCAGCTGTGACAAGTTAATCCATGAAAATCATGATGAGGAAAAAAGGAATATGAATTATGATTTTAGAGACTCCAATGTTAGTTTTAAGAACTGTTGCATTCCAAAGATTGATATGAGGAAATTGAATAACAAGGATCTAGCCTTAATATGGATACTACAAATGGAGCAATATTTCGATCTCCATGATGTGCAACACACACAAAAGGTATGCATTGCATCTTTATATTTAGAACCCATACACTTGGTCAATTTTTAAGGAGGAAATGATAGGTGGAAATGTGAATTTGGGTTACACTTTTGTGAAAATTGGTGGCAGAAAATTAATCATCAAGCTAGCAGAATTAGTTACTTTTTTTTGACATAATTTTTTTTCAGCTGAACAATTAAAGATAATGTTCATCCAAAAATTTGAACGTTAAAGTTAACTGTAGCTTGCTACTGATTGTTGGCAGGTTGGGGGAAAATCCATTGAGTTAGTTTTTCAGCCAATTGTATTTTTTCTGCATCATAAATATATATATATATATATATATATATATATATATATATATCTGGGCCATGAGCCCGTTCCAAAGTTTCACTGTGTTTTTCTCTGCGAGAACACTGTCTGCATATTGTATGCCCTCAGAGCTGGAGAAGTTCGACGTCCAGGAGTTCAAGTTGATGTTTTGTAGGTTATGTTGATGTTTGGCACACCAGGTTGATGTATATTTTTCTCTCCAACTAGTTTAACTTTTTTTGGTTTTGCAGGTCTACTCTGTGCTAGAGGATTTTGACGCCAAGGAGCTTGTGGCACTGTTAAAAACTAATCTATTATATATATAGATATAGATATATATATAGATATAGATAACCTTTTATTTATGAAAACTATAAACTGTTAAAAATTGTTCATTAAGTTCATATTAATGCAGTAGCAATTGTTTCATATTATTGCAGCAGAAATTGTCCATATTATTACCATAGAGAAATTGTTCACATTAACATATATATGTTCATATTAATATATATATAATGTTTATATATTAATTTTTTCATAAATAGAATTATATATAAATAAGAACCATAACAAAGTGCTAAACATAACCCTGCAGAAAACTCTAAATGTATTAAGGTTTTGCAGAAAGGGGATGGATTGTAGCACTTAGACATTACATTGAATACACAAATAATTCAAATAATAGCAAATCAGTTTTGAAAAATTGATCTATCTCCAATTGCAACATAATTTCTATAATGACAGTTGTTAGTATCTACAACCAAAAAAATACTTATCAAACATCAGGGCAAGTTGAGGTACTGGATAAGATAAGACTTACATTACACTCAGTGAGAAACAAGAAATGCTAAGCTAGAGAAATCAAGAAAAGTTCAATTTTAAAATAGTCTCAATTATAAAGTTCAATTGGTAAAGTTGCTTCCCTTTTTTAAATTTCTCTTACAAACTAGAATGGATTAGATTGTATATTGGAGTTTTTCTATATTTATAAAATAGCCTCAATTAGTTTTATTTTCAATGTTAAAATTAAAAAGACAGCTTTTTTTAGAAAAATGTTTTTTATTTAAATTAGTGAAAAAGTTTTGGCATCAACTAATATCATTTGAAGCACTCATGATTTATCTTGAACCTCTGAGTGGAAGAACTATATTTAGGTTGCATCATGCTACTCCAAATTATTATAAATCATAAGATTTGTTTCTTATTGATTTCAACTATATTATCAATCTGATTCAATTTAATTTTATATATATTTACCTTTTAAAATGATATATTCACCTCTTTTCTCCTTGAGATACACTATAGATAAGTGATGAGTGATCTATATTCACCTCTTTTTCCCTATTTTATTATATTTATTTAAGTGATAAGCCATAAGCTATAAGTGATATTTAAGTGGTAGGATCACTAGAGTGAAGTTACACAATTGGATGTTTAAGTGATAAGCCATAATAACTCTCCAATTCACATTGTTTCCTTATTCACTTGTCTTATCCATGAATAACATCCAATATGTAGAAATCTCGGTTGATGTTTTAATCCATGGATTTAGGCAAGCAAGCCAACTATCTTATGCATATGAAAACTGTAAAAAAATTATATTAATATTGAAGATAAATATAGGATTTATGGATGTTGTACTTAGTGTCATGATCAACAATAAAACTTTATTTCCTCATATAAAAGCATTGAATGAATTATATGGAAGATGAAAATTGAAATGGTTTTTATCTTAATGTTGAAGATAAATATAGGATTTATGGATGTCATTGTACTTAGTGGTGTGATCAACGATCAACCATTATTTCCTCATAGAAAGACATTGAATGACTTATATAGAAGATGAAATTCTTTACAAATTAGTTGTTTATTGATTTGAATGTGGGTATAATTTTTTTAAATGTGGAAATTTATGAAACAAAATCATACAAAACATGATGGAAAATATCCTTTGATAAGCTAACCTTGGATATAATATAGTCCAAACTTGATAAACATGACAATATATTTCTAATTTCAAGGATTTGTATTCACATGATATGTAAAAGATATTGAATAGTGAAGGAATCTCATTAGACATGGAAGTACTAAAAATTATTTTAGTCTTAGTGGTATGGAGAGACATGGGAGTAATTATTAGAGGATTAGAGGCCTTAGCTTGGGTTGAAAATCACATTACTTTTTTATAATGAAAAATATTTTCTCATCATCGAAAATAAATGTAGTGTAGCATGTGTTAGAATGTTATTCTTGTGTATTCCAACATGAGAACACTTATTAATAGGTTTTTCAATTGCATTTATTTATAAATTGCTTTTTTATTCTATGGCAATTCGTCACAATAGATCTGCATATCCATAATATATATTATATATCTATATATATATATATATGATATATATATATAATTTACAGAGAGAGAGAGAGAGAGAGAGAGAGAGATATATTCTCCCATATTCTAAGTGAAATTGAACATTCAAAGTGATGGATCAAAGATTTACTCAAACTAAAAATGACAACTCGTGTAGGAATTCCTCTTCACTCTCACATTGTTGATGATTTCAGAGAGGTAGTTAGGAGGGATAGCATGCTGAAAGAAAATCATGCATGATTTCAGAGAGGTAGTTAGGAGGGATAACAAGCCACACTTTAGTTTTCTGAAAGAAAATAACGAGCTTTTCATTAGAGCAAATCAAGGGCATAGCATGCAAGGTATAAATTCAAAAGAATTACTAAAACTTATCTATCAGTTGAAGAATGGGCTTAAGCATATGCAAAGAAACCATGTCCACTTTGCACAAGGTTTACTAGCAGACAATGGTGTAATTAGTGGAATACGTAGTGATTGTGAAGAGATGATATATTTAAATGTAGGAAAGGCTTTAGTAGATGGAATTAAGTTTTTTGTTTCTAAAAACTGAGTGATTTTGACAAAGGGCTTAGATGGTGTCGTGCCACCTGATACTTTGACAAAATACAGAGATGATATATTTAGATGTAGGAAAGGCTTTAGTAGATGGAATGAAGCTTTTTGTTTCTGAAAACTGAGTGATTTTGACAGAGGGCTTAGATGGTGTCGTGCCACCTGATACTTTGCCAAAATACAAAGAGTTGAGCAAAAGAGAAACAAAAGAAATTAAATGTTTCATTTCAATTATAGTATTATTTATTTGTTGTTATTATCTGGTTTCTTCTTTTTTTCCTTAATAAATAAAATTTAGGTTTTCAATGTATATTTATTGGATTTTCCCTAATAATTAAATGTAGGTTTTTCAATGTTTCAATATATTTTGCAAACATGTAAATTTTGAATAACTTTGTAAACTAGAGCTTTGTATGTGCTTTTTATATAACTATTCATCATTCTTTCTTTTTTCTGCTAAAAATTGTATTGCCTGCAAATAAGGGTTACAATTTAGAGTTGGAGATAGTTCCAACCAAATGCAAAAATATAAAGTTTTCAGAATTGCTTTTCTCCACAATCTACCCTTCCAATGAAATCCAGAAAATTACAAGGAGTAACCAGAACTAGATAATATTTAGACAAACAAAATATATAGAAAGAAGCCACAGCGTTGTATTTCATATATGCATTGTATGTCCATAGGGTGGTAGTTGGCCACTTGTTAAATGGGAAGATAAGATTATTATAAATAGTTATCTATTTATACATAAATTTGATTCATGTTATTTAATTAACATTTACTTACCTAGATATATTTGTATGCATTTAATATTATTCTTTAATCCAAATTTAAATGAAAATGAAAAACAAGTAATTTGAATGAAAACAAAAATATGCTTGTCCTGCATGATATAAAACTAAAATAGATTCTCCATTTAATTGGAGTTTGTTATACAAGATGTAACACCAACAACATAAATAAAGAGAATGATAAACTAAACCTAGACATGACAACTCCCAATTCACAATTGATCATATTTATATTAAACTAAACCTAGACATGGTACCTCCCAATTCACAATTGATCATATTTATATCCAATTAAGGGTCATTGCCAATGCAAAAATGAATTCATAAGGATGTGGAAAAACAAATACAAGGTTGCAAATAGTGATCAAGGATGCAAATGGTATGCTCAAGGACTACATTATGGACACCATGAAGATGGAAGATATCAAATGTGCCTGAGAGAAAAAGAAATTATAAGTAAAATTGGATTTCTTTTTTTACTTTTAATTACTTTATCTCTATATAGAATTGATATAAAATTAAGATGAAAATTGAAATAATTTATTCATGGCCAAATATTTATTTGTTATTAAATGTTATTTTATTATTTTTAAATGTAATGTTACTTGATAATATCTTCCCTGTATAAAATTATAGAGGACCTCTCTACGCAAATGATAAACTATACATATGAAGAAATAATAAACTACACATATGAAGAGATGAAGTGATAAGTATTGAGTGAAGTTTTAAAGTATAATAAAAATAAGAAAGGTTGAGTGTGAGCAATTTATTAGGACCTGAGATGTAGGAACCAAACATAAAGAAATTTGAGTTTAGTTTGCATTCTTGTAATGATGCAAAACATTTTCATTGAACTATTATCATTAACATAAAAGCTAGACTTTTTTACATTAAATTCTCAATCCAAATCAAATGAAATCTTAATACTATTTATTACATAGAATTTTCAACTTAAAACCCAAAGTGAAACAAAACACAAATAAATTTTAGTTTAGTTTAGCATTCTCTTAATGATTCAAAGCATTTTCACTAAACTATTATCATTAACATGAATGAGTACCTCATTGGTATGTGAAGTATATAGTTCAATGGTCCTAATTCAACGTTAAGAAATTTTCTTGCCTATTTTTGAAATAGTCATAGGAGCATAAATTTAACCTAGGTTGAGGTGTGTATTAAGATGTAATTCATTGCGTAAAAAAAACACATTTCATTTTCTAAGAGAGGTTGTGAGTGGTATTAAATATTTTCTAAGTGGTTAGGGGTGATATTAAATTGAAAAAAGGGTTTATTAGTTTATATTTTATTCAATAAAATGAAGAAAAAAAACACATTTTATTTTCTAAGAGAGGTTGTGAGTGGTATTAAATATTTTTTCTAATCTAATTCACACACTTCATTATTGAGATAAAGTGGGTGTTAGGCTTAAGAAGATAAGTTGATAATATTTGAGAGTTTAGTTGCTAATATTTGGAAATTTATTTGCTAGCATTGAGGAGATTAGATATCTCTCTCAAAGAGTAAATAGGACAAGATGAGAGAATTTAATACACACATCTTTGTACAACAAAAAGACTCAAGATCAAGAGAGATCAATGGAGCATATTCAAAGCACAAAAGAGGGTATGAGGTCAAGAAACAGGCCAAAGGTAGACTCATCTAAGTATAGATATATTTTATTGTGTATACAATACAGTTATTAGTTTAATAACTTTTGGAGTCTTCCATGTAAGATTGAAATATTCAAAAGAAAAGTTGATTTAAGGTTATAATTATTGGTGTATAATGTTTATGCTTTCACTATTCATTTTAAGTATTATGTGTGATTGTTGCATGTTTAGAAATATTTATTTAAGTGATCAAATAAGTTTAGATTGGATTTATTTAATTAAGATAAACATGAAACAATAGTTAGTTAGGGGTTAAAAGTTTACATGGTATCAAAGAAAGGTCTCTAATTGAGATCCTTGAGGACTTGCAGTAGTAGATCAACTGTCAGAATTAAGGACCAGTAGTTAGAAGGTTTCATTATTGTTGTTTAAGTGACTAAGCATTCTTGCAAGACAATTTTTTTGTTTTACATTGAGATTTGGGAGTGTGCAAGAGAACATAGAGATGGAATCAGGGAGCCTTAGATTTGAGGACAGATTGGATGATGCCTCCATCTTTTTTCCCAGGAAAGCTACAGTGACATTGCTATTGGAAGAAAATGATCTCTAGCATGTTTTCAATGATATTGTGCCTCCACCTACATATCCACAATAGACGGACAAACATAAGAAAAAAGAAGTGAAGGAAAGTGGATGATCTTTGATGTTGTGAAGGATCACCTAATTCCTCACATATCTAAGAAGACAATGGAAAAGGTGATTTCCAATGTCTTGGTTAGACTCTACTAGAGAGAAAACATTAACAAAATGATGATATTGCAAAACAAACTGAAATTTGTAGAGATGACTAGAGATGACTATATCAGACATTACCACTAGTTACTTGATGAAGATCATACATATTCATGATCAGCTTGCAGAAATTGGAGAGAAGGTTGCAAATGAAAAGTTGGTGAACATGGTACTAAATGGATTCCCAGCTTCATCAGAACCATTTGTCAAAGGTATTTGTATTTTGGAGAAGGATCATATTGTTGACACCTTTCATAAATGCCTATATAAATCAATGATCATTGTGCACTCTAATAACACTAAACATTTAATGTTTTTTTGACAAAACCAAATATTAACATCTACTCCTTATTACTCATATCACACTATCAAAAATCCTTAGAAATTAGTAAATTCCCTAACAATTTTAATTGAAAATATAACTATACTCTTAGGTGGTGTTAGAAGTCAATAATCTACAAAATTCTCCTATAATTTCTCTCATCTCAATTCTAACATTATTTTTAAGCATTTTTTTATCTAAACACTTCCCATCTTATATCTCCACTTTTTGTTTTTTCCTTAACTAATTTAAGCCTATTATTGTATTTTAATAATCAATCCTTTTTATTAAGTAATATTAATTTTCAATTTTTTTTTTTTTTTTTTTTTATTATATATATATATATATAATTATTATATATATATATATATATATATATTTATATATATATATATATATATATATAGTAATATATATATATATAATGTGTGACCTACTTATTGTTCTTATTGTGTTCTTCTCCCTAGAAGTTTTTTTTTTTCATTTTGACTCATTTATTTTTATTTAAATTGATATAGTCTACCATATATTTGAATTATTACTCTATTACTTATTTTTACCTTCAAACCTACAAAATTTTTAGGCCCCTATACTATTAGTGTAACCCCTTATTGTTATTAGTACAACCCCCTTATTATATTGTTGTACCCACGTAGTCCCCATATTGTTACTATTGGGCCTCATAGAAGCCCACTATTGTTTTTATTGTGCCCTTACATTATTATTGTTATGTCGGCTCTAATTATATTATGACCCCTTAAACTCCTATATATAAAAAGGAGGTCTTGTCATTTGTATCATCCAAGAATTATTCATTTGTGTAAAGGAGGTTGCCCCCTCGAAGAGGCTGATTTCTAAGGCGTTCATCTATCTTTTCTATATTCATGTGACCTCGTTTCATAACATTTGGTGTCGGAGCTTTGGATTCTAGGGTTTAGTTACTCCAAACAAGTCATCGTGGAATGTTCGTTGTAACTTTTTTTCTACGACATTTCAGAAGCTACAAAAAAACCCATTTGAGCCGAAATCGTTCTGAATCTTGCATCCAAATTTCAGATCTTGTCTTGCTATATTTTCAGATATATGATCTGAGGAAGTTAGGGATTTTTCAGACTCCCGAATTACATCTTAAACAGGTGACCTTGGGAAAATCGTCATAACTTTCTCTCTAAGGATCCGATTGAAATTTCGTAAGAAGTTACTGAAAGAGAACGGACTGTAGTCTTTTGTGTGTATTTTCAAATCTAAAGGTCAAAACAGTGACACGTGGCACGTCATACAAGTTAGCTATTCTGAAAAGGTGTATAATCAGGTCATCTTGGGAGATTGAACATAACTATTTCTTGGAGAATCCAATTTCGATCAGACTAGTGGAATTGGAAAGAGGACGCAGAGGACTACTGCAGGTTGTGATTTCAGAACTAGAAGATCTGAAATTACAGAGTTACAATCGTTTCAAGATCGAGCTCCTAAAATCAAGAAAAAGCTAGATAAGGAAGTTTGATAGCAAGGATCCAGTAAATTGGATACTACAAATGGAGAAATAGTTTGATCTGCATGGTGTACCACTATTACAAAAGGTATGTATTGCATCTAATTGTTTCGAATCGAATCAATTCTTATGGTAGAAAGGGCTTTGTTCTTGTAAAGCACTTGTCACGTGGTCAATTTTCACGAAGAAATGATAACACATTATGAGGATACAAAGAGAAACACCTTCTTTAGCCAATTGATAAATCTCAAACAAAAGTGTTCAATGGAAGATC
>APFE031446378.1:0-10261 GCA_000404065.3 Pinus taeda | reverse complement strand
TTTCAAATCCTACAAGTGTGATGGATTAAGATTTCAATTCCATGTGATGTACTATAATTGTACTATAATTTCTTTTGAATTGATTGTTGAATTTGAATAGGTGAATTTGGTCTGTCGTTATTTGGTTTCGTATTTATATTGATCTAAATTGAAAGTTAATTTCTAGCATATATAGGGCACGCATGGTTCAAAAGTTTTACGAAACTCCCAGGGTGACAATTAGATGATAGGTAATTAATTTGCGTCAACACAACTACAAAGCTTTCCATGTTATAGGCCGCGGAGATTGGAATTAAGAAGATGAAAACATGAAAGACAAAGGACTTGGTTGATCTACAAGCATAGTATCTAAAATGGGGAATGAACACTCTTGCACCACACATCATGGAAATATTCAATAACATCATTCAACAAGGTCTCCCAAGGGAATGGACAACTAGACTAGCAATCCCCCTTTTTAAAACTGGAGGCATTAATAATCCTTCCAATTATAGAACCATTATGATCAATCCTTTGTTTGCAAATCCTTTCGGTAACATGGTAGAAAATAGAATCCGTAAGTGGGCAGAAGTAAAAGAAAAGAGGGCAGAAGGACAAGCAAGTTTTAGGCCGAAGCATTCTATAGTGGATCATGGTATCACATTGAGACACATTATTGAAAAGGTTTAGGGGGACAAAGAAGAAGTATTCTACTTCTTTGTGGACTTCAAAAAGGCATTTCACACAGTCCCTAGAGATAAGTTGTGGTGTAGAATGGAAGAGCTTGAAATTCATTCACATTATAGATCCGTTGTCCATAGAATTTATGAAGAGGTGAAAGTCAAAATTAGAACCTCAATGGGCATTTCAGAAAGCTTTAGAAGTGACATTGGAGTCAAGAAAGGTAGCACTCTATCCCCTGTTCTTTTTGGTTTATGTATTGATAAACTTGAAGAGTGGCTAAATCTGCAAGGTGGAGATGGTGTTCGGTTGGGGGATTTTGTGATAAAACTTCTTTTAGCTGAAGATCTTGTTTTGATTTCTAAATTGGCCCATGGATTGTAGATGCACTTATATGCCCTTGAGCATTTTTATAGAGGAGTGGGGATGCAAGTCAATATTAGCAAGACCAAAATAATGATTTTCTCTAACAAAAGGAAGCAGAGCCAATGTACATTCTTCTTTCAAGGCAACATTCTTGAAGAAGCAAATGAGTACAAGTACCTCGGGATTGATTTCAAAAAAAAAAATTAATTGGGAGGACCACAGAAAGAAGAGAATTTCAGGAGGGTGGAAAGCATTATATTCTCTTCAAAACAGTTAAAGTGATTTTTTGACTTCTAGTTTGCCCAGTGATGCTATATGGATGTGAATTGTAGGTTGGCAACACTCCCGTCTTAAAATGGAAACAAATTGAGAAAATAAAAAATGCTCGATCATGAGCAAGTTAAAAATAAAAAGTTCGGTACCTTGTGAGATAATGTTGAGTGAAACAGGAGTAACTCCCATCGAAGCAATTGCCACGGTGCAACTCAAAATATATCTTAAAAGAATTGAGCAAATGGGAGTAGGTAGATGGCTTAATGTTATTTTCAATGAAGGAATGAGTGAAAGAAAGAAAACATGGATGAAGCAAAACCACACATGGATGCAAAAATTGAATATCTACCTCAATGTCTGTCCCACAAATAGAAAGGAGCTAAATAATTTCGTTATGGAAAAGTTTCGTAAACGGGTATGGGGAAAAGAGTTGGGTAGAAAGAAGAAGTACTACATTGAGGAATTCAACCCTATGTGTAATCTCGAACAAAAGGAGTACATTAGAGCTAGCATTCCGTGGAGGGAAAAGGTTCTTATTTCTCAATTAATAGCCAACTCACATAAAATTCAGTGTGAAATAGGATGGTGGAAAAGACCTAAAGAAGCTTGGGAAGAACAGGTGTGTATATTTTTCACGTCTGGGGCAGTGGAAGTGGAAAAGCATTTCACTTTGGAATTTGATGCGTTCAAAGACATCAAAGAAAGTTATGGGAATACGTTAGCATCGTTTTCTTGGCATTGTCCTTTCAGCAAGGGGATTATTGGAAGGTTGGGCCAACTCATCGTCAGTTTGAATAAGAAAATGATTGAATTGCAAAAAGCGAAGAATTGGGAACTAATGGTCCCATAGACTATTTTTAGTCTCATGGATGTTAAAATATCATTTCATTTCATTTCATATATTGCCAACCCATTAATGTATCAATGTCACAATATATATTGGTAGTTGAGGCCTTGGATCCAAGCTCACGAGGAAGGATATCAGAAGTTGAGCAGTATGTTGAAGTGACAACCTTCCTCTACGTAAGGTTGCTTGTGGCTACACGTGACATAAATGTGTAGAGTATGCCAAATGGACACACACGTCCCAAAGGGTATTGTATGAGAGACATCTCTCCTGCGGTGATAGAGAGTCTATTAGTAGAGCAGTTCCTCATGGAATGCAAGGAAAATCGAGTCGTCAACTCCATCACATGATACAAAAATGTTGTGGAATTCCATTAATGCTAACCTTGGTAGCACAGGAGCTCTCTTGTGCCAAAGAGAAAGAAAACTTTAGTGATGTGAAAGAAGTAGACAAATTGGAGAGTAAATAGTTTGGTAAAAGCTAGAGTCTTACATCTTCTCTTTTCACAAGTTTCCTAGGGAGTGCAAGGATCCATTCCTCAATTTTTTTTCATTTTTCGTAGGTTGGGAGTGGGACATGGTAGCGGATATCGTGGGAAGGACTGTTATGGATAGGCTACGAGGTAGAGCACTTGTGACCAAAGGGACAAATGGGATAGTCATTGTCGTACATGTACATGATGTCGTTATGGAAATCAACAGAAGGAGAACAGAGGGGGTGAAATTCAACTTCACTATAATAAGGGAATTTCTGTACTTTTTGGGAAATGAGGATGAAATTCTATCAAATGTAAGATCTTGATCCACTTATGCTTTATACCATGTCTATGTTATGACTAAGCATGGTGTAATCGAAGGGAGGGAATTTGTTTTCACTGACTAGAAATAGTGGTATCATGTGTATCAACAGTGCTTTGTGCACTTAAAATAATGATTCATTGAAACAATAAGTTATTGGATTATATTTCACTGACCATTCTTGCATTTGGAGACATAAAACCAAACTTAGTATGCGAACATTTAAAAGCTTGTTTTTCCTTAAAGGACGTAGTTCCAATTCTACATCAACCTTTCGCAAATGAAACGATTGAGATATTTGATTTATAAACCTACCAAGGATTTGAATCAACTGAACAACGAAAATATACTTCAAATATTTTGTCTGTGTTTCTTCATTTTGCTTTTATTTATTTATTTTCAAAAGAGAACATTAATGATTTGAATAGGATTTTCACATATCATTTGATTAATTTGCAGATGCCTTCAAACCTTAGGTACATGGAGATAATGGAAAATTATCAAGCAGCTAATGGGTTGTTAATTTGTAGATATAATAATTATCAAGCATTAATGAGATGATGAAAACCTGACTTATTTAGAGTGACAAAAGACACAAAACCTTTAAACATAATCCAATGCGTCCTTGATCTCCTCTTTGAAATGGCGATCGATCCCTAGCCTCTCAAAAATATAAAAAACTCACAAGCGTTCAAATAGATCAAGTGAATATTGAAAAGGCAGTGCAATAACAAATTCTCCATTTAACAGTTTTTACAAATTATATATATAAAAAAGGGCGTTCCTGAAATCATACTTTCATCTTGATTCCATGGTTTTTGAATTTCTTCGAGATGAAATTCAAGAAGTCCAAACATTTTTTGTTCCCTGTACGCATGAAAAGAGCCGCAATAGATGCCGACGAGCTCAGCAATGATCCATCCTTGGATTGAAGTTTGATTATTTTCTCCCAATCTATTGTTTCTTGCAGGCCTCCCAAAGAATATAGTAATGTTGCTGAAAAGGCATAGGGAAGATTAGTAGGAAGCTTGGTCCAAAGTATTATACAAAACCTACAGATTACCAATAGGGGATGATGCAAAAATTGTAGGTTAGCATGGACATCTTCTTATTGCTCCTACCAAAACTTCTTGTTAGAGTTCAGAAATAATATGGAAATTTTCATCTTGACATGCATGAAACACCACAACATGTTGCAACAATTCCTTATAAACATCTCCGTTGATAGCACATATCTCTTCGCATGCTCCTCTTTTGGTCAAAACTTCTCATTGATGAGATATTTAGTCTCAACTCCCTACAATTGTAGCCTCTAGACTAGAATTATGTTCCAAGGTATCAACTATGATGGGATATCCTGTAATGGCCATCCCATTTACTCTACTCATCAAATAAAATAAAAGAACATGCTCACCTTGATAACTTGCTTGTGCATCAATGTCCACATCAAATAATGGTGTCACTATTGAAGCATCATCTGCTGCCTACGAAAACTTTGCGATTTCTAATGGATTAGGTTGTCTAAATTGGATTTTTTGTATAGACTTTGGAACTTTTCATGCCACCCGTGAAAAAATGTCAAAATGAAATCCTTTTGTAGGCTTTTTCGTGAGTTCCTATATTACGTTTTTCTTCCATATCCATTGATTTTCCTATCTATTTCTATTCCACGATGATAGGAACACAACACATGAATTTTCATTCAGAGGGATATCAAGTTTTGTTTCTAGACTATGTTGATCTTCTAATATTTCTTGGTTTTGTATATCTCAGACCTTTCCCTTTTTTCTTAGTAGTGAAGTCCCAAATCTCTGTTTCCTTTCCTCAACACAGGTTGTAATATTTCTTTGGTTAAAACGATCTCTTATACAAGCATCTAAACCAGAACTATACATTAATTTCCTTTCAATTCTTTTGATTCTTCAGGTTTGTTAAATAGCTTCCAATAATTTTCTTGCTCCCAAATTCCTTATTCACTTTAAGCTTGAAGATGTCTTCAGATGATAACATATGATAAGATAGGTGCACTACTTGTAACATCCATATCAACTAAATTCTTTCATTTGTATTCTCATAGTTTTCTTGTATTATGATTTCCTTTCAATTACCAATTAAAGAGACCCTCACCAGTGATGCTAGCTATACCTTGTTCAACAAACTCAAGTTTAGACAACTACCCAGGAAACTCACCAATATCAAGTCTATTCATGTTAATAAAAATCCCCTTAACTCTATTCATATTTCAATATTTAAAAGGGCAAATCATGTAATTAAGATATACTAGTAATTAGCATCATTATATAATCAAATAACTAAATATTTCATAATCATTGAAATAAGAATTAAATATTGAAATAAAAAATATGAAATAACTATTTGAAATTTGAATAATGAATAAAAATATATGCAATAATATTTCTTAGATAAAATGTTTATTAATAAATAATTAAGGTTTAGTAAATAATTAAGTTTTAGTGGTTAATTCAATTTTTCATATTAATAATTCAACATTATATGAATATGAATATTAAATAATATTTTTAATATATATTTTGTATACTTTAATGTAATATGTATATTATGATTTTCTTCTAGTATTTTTATTAAGAAAAACAAAATTACAATGTAACAAATTGAATTTTATTATTTTTATTACTTTTAATTTTCTAAATCCGACCTTATATTATTCTTAACCGATATATAAATGTTTTTTATCAACCAATCATTTACTTATTATAAATTAAACATATTTTTACATTACACCTACAAGTCACCCCTATAAGACCTAATTTAAAGTTCCCAACATTAACTAAATAAATCATATGATATGTGAAATTACCAAATAATTGGGAAAAAATGTATGGATTGCACATTCTTTGAATTTATTACCATTATAATTGATTATCATTGGGAGTGTGTATTATTTAAATGAATACCCTACTTACTCATTAGTTTTAACTCTAAAATAAAATCTTCCCGGGTGCATTGTATTATGTCTTAATTGGTTATTATTAGGAGCGTGTATTATTTAAATGAATACCTTACTCATTTATTCTAATTTAAAAATAAAATCTTCCTTGTGATATTTGGAAATTGTTGTGTGCATTGTATTATTATTATATTTAATTTTAATTTTTATGAGTGATATGATAAATTTGTGAGGTTATGATTTTGATTTTTAAACTAAAACATATAAATTCCATATATAAAAGCAAACAAAAATCCCAATATATCTATATATATAAAATCTGAGGTGACAATTCAATTGGTGATTAAAGTAATCTGGAATATGTGAACAGAAAAATGCAAAGTTCAAAACCCCTGGTTATGACCAAGCTTAAGAAGATGGTGACAGATTGGAAATCATCAAAAAAAGTATTAGTTATTACTACAGGTTGGGGAGTTCTTCTGAAATAACAAAAATAAATTATATATACTTTTTAAATACAATAAGAATTATTCCCAATTTATTTTATCTTTATTTGTTTTGTAAAATCCAAAATTAAACTCCAAAATAATGATATGCCATTGAAAAAAATAACTTTTCATCTTTAAAAAAAATAAAAAATTAACTTTTCGTGGAATACACAACCACCCACAACAAGGGTGAGACTACTACAAATCAATATTACAAAACATAAACTATGTAAATCATAAATATGCGCATAACGTATTGAAAGAAGGCTATGTCATGACAGTCTTTTGAGAAAAAAACGTTGTCATGACAGTTAGGGTATGTTACCATACTAAAACACCACGCTTTTACAACGACACATAGAATAGTCACGGCATACATGTTTACGAAAATTGAATTTCATCAGTCTCGATCCAATAACATACATGTCATTGCATTTTCCAGGATATTCCATTTTCATTTTGCGTTAAACATTCAAAATTTTCCAACAAACACAGCGGTCTGCAATTTATTACACTCACACAGAAAACCTAACCTCAATAGCGGAAGTAGATCCATGCAGATACTCATCCAAATATCACACATGTAATTGCATTGTCATTGTCATTGATATTGGATCCATTTTCATTTTGTGTTGAACATTTAATTATGTTTTTCAATAAACACGGCGGTCGGGAATTACATGTTGAATTTGTAATTTCAACCACGCGCGGGCAAATATTTAATGCACCTCAATACCACCCAGCGAAACCACGAGCCACGTGGAGGCATATCGCAATGGTTGTGGTAAAAAGGGGTTTTTGTCAGAGGGCCTCCGAACACCCTAACTAGCTGCCACGCGTCGTGTGTACGAACCCAAAACCACTTTCCCCGGACGGCAAAGGTCGTTTGTTTTGTCAGAGGTTGGTGTGCAAATTGCGTCCGATCAAGTCAATAGACATGGATTGCATTCAACCTGCCCGAACTTTAATTCTACTTTTACGGCAGGTTTTCTTTAATGTTTTTAATGAAGGTGTCATTAACTTAGGTAAAAGTCTTTATGATTTCATATGGCGAGTTAATAGGAGTATGGGTAAGTCTTTTTTTAATATATGTTTTAAAAAAACGTTGACCCCAATTTTTGTTGTGTGAAAAACACGCACGGGGATTGTAAGTGTATTATGTAATTGCACACGGGAGGTAGTGAACCTCTGTTAGCAATTTATTACACTCACACAGAAAACCTAACCTCAATAGCGGAAGTAGATCCATGCAGATAATCATCCAAATATCACACATGTAATTGCATTGTCATTGTCATTGATACTGGATCCATTTTCATTTTGTGTTGAACATTTAATTATGTTTTTCAATAAACACGGCGGTCGGGAATTACACTCCCAGAAAAACTTAAATCTCAATGGCAGAAATAGATCCATGCAGATACTGGATCCAAGCATTATCCATGTAATAACTGAAACAAATAAAATATGCAATTGCGGCACCAAGAAAAACGTAAACCATCCATCCACGCAGATACTCCATCCAAGCATTATCCATGTAATGACTGAATGCTTCTCGAGATGTCCATGTAAGACCTATTATTATCTAACCGTATAGAAAACATATCCATGCAAATACTGCATGCAGATTCTCAAAAATAATTGCATCCCAACAAATGTTTCTCTGGATGTCAATGTAGCCACTACCATTATTTAACTGCATTAAAAAAAACAAGTAACAACTACAGCTCAACTGAATAAACTATTCATCTACCAAAATTCTCATGCCAAAATAATAAGAGGCACTACTGCTCAGAGCTTACAAATGCAAGTAATTAATGTGGGAGATCCTTGCAGCTACTTCGCGGGTGACTTAGCTGATCCATTCGGAATTAGTTAAGCATGGTCGGCAGTGGGATTGAGCTCATCCCAAGCTTCAATCCAAGTGACCATGGCATCTGCCAGCTTCTGGAAATACGGATCTATTTCTCCAAGTTTCTCCCTTACCTGCTTTGACAGCTCAATGTAGCATTGCTGGACAGAGGTACATTCCTTTGGAATTGTGGCAGATTGGAAAAATGGAATAATGTCCTCTTGCCAGAATATTCCCTTGTATTCTTTCTTCAAATTAACAAAAGGGTTACTGGCCTTGCTGTGCCAAATGTATAGCAGCCCTGTCTTCACACCCAATCCCAAGTGGTCGCAGATGACCTTGACACACCATCCTGCCCACATATCGTCATAGCGACCAATAGGCTGGCCATCACCCATCAAGCCAAAATACATGGCAGGGCCAATCAAGTCCCGATTGAAGGCCAAATTCATGCCACACATGGGGAAAAGCGTACCCTTTGGAATTGTCAAAACTGCATCAACATATCTGGTGTTGCGTTCGGAAGGTTTGACAAGCTGTGTTGGGGCATCGTAATCAGGGATATTCATCCAGAGGCCATGAGAAACTGCAGTGGGTGTTCCATGGCGAAGGCTGAAGGGGTGCCCACGTACAAAATCTGCACCCTGTCTGTATGGATCATACAGTGTATTGAAAAAGAATGGAGTTGAAGGGGAGAGCAAATTCATGATGTGCTGCTGGAGAGCATTGATGTCATTGCCGGAAGGATCGTTGGCAACGAAGCAGTCATCGTCAATAGTAAAGATGTATTTCTTCTTAGAGACCATGTAGCCGAAGCAACGGCAGGCACTGTCCTTGAAAGAGATGCAGGAGGCCTTGGGGCCGAGGATCCTCTCGATATCATTTCTGTTGTAAAGTTCGTAATCGAAACCCTGAGGCACACTGATGGTCTTCGACGGATCGCCATCCTGCACAATGATGAGGTGATAGGGCTCAAAGAATGGCCTCCACATCTCCAAGAAATCCAAGTTCCGGATCGTGGGTATCACTATGTCCAGCTCCTCCGTCAGGATTGGGGTCGCAGCACTCGAAGTCGAAACTGCCATTGTTACTGGATCAACTGACCTACGTGCCAAGAAACAAGAAATGAAAGAAAATGAAATACACACAACCCAATCTTCCACAACCCCAAAGGACTTTTGCTCTCAATCTTGATTTGGTTTCTCTCCATAAGTGTATATATAGGTGTGGAAGAGCAGTCCCCAGCAAGGGGTTCAAGAGATTTGTTATTTGGGGATTCACGCTCTTGCCCAGACTCCGGAAGCCTGGGATAAATCACAATTAAAGTCTCCGGTTTTGACGTTAATTTTGCTTTTATAAAACCTGCTTTTAAAGTAAATCGTCCCGACTCCAGATCATCAATTTTATAAAAACTATAAAAGCAAACGTAAAATAATCTAAGTACCCGATATTAAACACAAATCATCAAAATCTAATTACCCAAATATATTAAATATAAAATAATCTAATTACCCTATATCCAACACAAATCATTAAAATCTAATTACCTAAATATATTAAACGTAAAATAATCTAATTACCCTATATTAAACGCAAATCATCAAAATCTAATTACCCATGATAACAAAACTCATTAAAAATAAAATACTCTAATGACCCCATATTAAATGCAATCTACCAAACATAGAATGATCTAATTACCCCCATGTCAAACACAAAATGATATAATTACCGCCGCATCAGACGCCTCTCCAAAAGGGCTCCACGTAGTTGGCACTCCTCCTTGTTGGATTTTGCTAGCTCGGGCTCCACGTAGTTGGCACTCCTTGTTGTTGGATTTTGCCAGCTGGCTTCTTTAAAGGGAAGGTTGCCATGACCCACATTTCCTCCAACGGGTGCGAGCATGCCATATCATGTGCGCACATGGGGTCAATGGGTGTGAACGTGCCATATTTAAGGTTATAATATTTCACAATTATTTATGCAATTTTTTTATTAAGTGCGTTAAGTTTAAGTTTAGGTATGGAAAAGGTTTTATGTGTTAGTGGA
>APFE031446370.1:0-14771 GCA_000404065.3 Pinus taeda | reverse complement strand
GACAGTCTTCAAAGGCTTGCTCTTATCGGAAAGTGGCAATTTCTGGAGATGACAGAGGAGGAAATGAGAACATGGCTGTCATCTAAATGGACTCCTCTGATTGGATACACTCCAGCCATATCCCGACTGATGAAAGATTGGTTTTCATTTCATTTCTTGAAAGCAAAAGATCTTGAAATGATCCTCAATAAACCTTGGGTTTATGGCAGGAGTTTCTTATTTTTATCTCGATGGTACATTGGTTTCGACCCTCTTAAAAACACTCCATCGAATTGTATGAACTGGGTCAAGTTACCCAACCTACCGCTGGAGTTATGGTTTGTCGAAACCCTCATGAATATTGGAAACTCTGTTGGTAAAGCCATTTATGTTGATCCATGGGTCAGGGGGGAGAAAGATAAAAGGATAGCATGGATACTGATAGAAAAAATCTTCAAAGGTGGTTATCCGGAGCACATTGAGATCTCATGGGAAGGAACCACGATATGTCAAATACTCGACTTCTGGGGCATCCCTTTTCGATGCTCTCTCTATCATCGAACTGGACATCTCATTAATAATTGCAAGATGCGTTTTAATTGGAAAATAAAGCGCCGACCTATCTTCAGGGGAAGATCATCTGCTGCGGAATCCTTGTCGAAAGACACAGGCATCTTTCAAAACCAATCTCATAAACAGGAAAAGTCCTCCTGCCACTCTCAGTTCTTTTCTTATGATCCATTGGACGAGCCACTTTCCCCTGTCATAGACTGTCCTCCCATTCCTGAGCCTAAAGATGATTCCCCGGTACCCTCTCCATCTCCCTTGAAGAAAGGTGATTTTGTGGTTGGGACTCATCCCATTTTGCTAAGTTCAACGACGCCTTCATCAGTCACCCCACCTGCTGGTCAGCAAAGAGGAAAGGATCCCATGCCTTCTCCTGCCCCTTTCAACTCACCAACAGAATCCCCGGTGAATAAATTGGATAGTGATATCGAAAACCTTCTCCAGAGAAATCCCTCTATTCTTGAACCTTTAACCATACATAAACCCTCCTTTCCCTCCATCAGCCCAAATTCTGCAAAGAATATCACTGTCCGAAAAAACATAGAGGAGGATCCCGTCATTTTAGGGGCAGAACAATCGCTTCAGATTGTGGTATTACGAATCTCTCTTTGGTTGAAGTTCCAATCACTGACTCCACTGCCTCATAGCCTCTTAGAGCATGTATGGCTGGTCAGCCTTCAAAATGACCTTCTTAACCTCTATGAATATCAGGGGGTTGGGCGCATCCCCAAAATTCTTGGCGCTCAAGGAGATTTTCCAATAGCTCAGTCTCATATCATCTTCATACAGGAAACAATGCACTCTAGTAAGGTCGCCATAGCTTTCTTCAGAAGAATGCTCCCGTCCTGGTATATGGTCGCATCGGATGCTGATGGTTTATCAGGGGGTCTGGCAGTCTTATGGGACCCGTCATGGGTAAAAGCAAGAGCCTATAAATGTTGTGCAGGAATCCTTATCTCAGCTTCGGTCAGAGGCCGACCCAAGATTTTACACATACTAAACATATATGCGCCATACAGGAACAAATCTTCCTTTTGGGATTCGTTGTTTGCATCGAACATTCTTAACATAGAATCCTTGTTGATAGCCGGGGATTTTAATGTCACTTTAAATTCGAATGAATGTTGGGGCCTGTGCAGGAATCATGACTCTATTGCAGATAGGTTACGCCTGGAGTTTCTAAATAGAAATTTGATCGATGTTATCCCCCAAAAGATGTCTCCAACTTGGGACAATAACAGGTCTGGCATGGCTTACATCGCAAAAAGGCTCGATCGGTTCATCATTAACGCCAGTGTTATTGAGGAATGGGGAATGCCAGTTGCTTGCACCGGAAGTGAATATACTTCTGATCATCGTCCCATCCATCTTTACTGGAGGCAAACGGAATCTAGACTTGGCTATTCCTTTAAATTCAACAGAATTCATCTATCTGACCAATCTTTCAATGACCTCATAACAAAAAAATGGGATGATCTAAAGCAATCGGAAAGCGCTCCTTTCACGACCTTTCGTGAAAAAATACAGTCCTTGAGGGAGGTGGCAAAAGACTGGATTATCAAGAAAAAGAAGCGGGACAAACAGGAGCTTGAGGATATAAAAAAGGAGCTAGTTTTCTTATCTGCTACAGTTCATTCTGACGGTATGTCTTTTGAACAAAAAAATCATCTCAGATCACTGGAGAAGAAGAAGCAAGGGTTGCTGCAAAAGGAAGAATTTGCATGGAGACTTAGAAGCAGGGCGGTCTGGCTCAAGGAGGGCGATCGAAATACTAAGTTTTTCCACAATTTTGCAAATGCAAGAAGACGGTCGAATTCGATATGGAAGATTCAAGATGGTATAGGGGGCTTCTTATATTCTCAACATGATATCTCGTCGGAAGCCACAAGGTTTTTTCAGGAGCAATACAAGCGGCGGGCAATTCAGATCGATGATGTCTTTCGAATGATTGAACATGTTCCTGTTATGTTTGATGAAGCAGCAAATGTGGAATTCTTTAAACCCATCTCGGAGCTGGAATTACAGGATGCCATCAAGAAATTTAAAAAGGACAAAAGTCCTGGGTCGGATGGATGGCCCATTGAATTTTTCCAACACTTCTATGATTTATTCAAGGATGATCTGCTAGGGATGGTCGATGCCTCTCGCATGTCAGGGAATATAAATAGCGCTCTTACAACTACTTTTATAGCGCTCATCCCCAAAAAGGACCTGCCTGAATCTTTTGCGGAATTCAGGCCAATAACATTATGCAACATTCTATTCAAAATCATATCTAAAATAATTGCAGAGAGAATGAAATCGGTCCTAAACTCCTTCATCACCAGGGATCAGCATGCGTTTTTAAAGGACATGAATATTATTGATGTTGTTGCATCCACACAGGAATGCTTATTCTCAGTCTTATTGAAAAACACAGACGCAGCCATTCTAAAAATTGATCTGGAAAAGGCATACGATTGTGTAGATTGGGGCTTCCTTCTTATCCTCCTCGCAAAAATTGGGCTGAGAACTCATGGAATACACTGGGTGATGGCATGTGTAGAGAATGTTAAATACTCTATCATCATCAACGGATCTCCCTCAGCGTTTTTCAGGCGGAGAGAGGACTTCGCCAATGTTGTCCGCTCTCCCCACTTCTCTTTATCTTGGTCATGAATGCAGTCAGCACTCAGATAAACAAAGCTGTTGGAGACAATCGATGCGCCCCCATCAAGATATATAAGAATATCTCTTTGTCCCATAACTTGTTTGTCGATGATATTCTTTTATTTGCCATGCTTTGCAAATTGAGCTGGCTATGCCTCAATGAAATATTTCATATGTTTCAATCGGCATTGGGCCTGATTATTAACAAAGCCAAATCTATGTTATATCATAATGACTCAAATGAGGAATTAGCTGTTTGGATTGCAACTATTTTTGGTATCAACCTCGTTCCAATCAAAGACGGGTTTAAGTATTTGGGATTTTTCCTCAAGCCAAAGGGAAACCGTAAATTGGATTGGACATGGCTGATTGATCGCTTTTACAAAAAAAATCTCACGGTGGGAGATGCGGTTTTTATCTTTGGGTGGTAGATTTATCCTTGTTCAATCTGTCCTATCGCAGCTTGCGGTGTATTGGGCACACCTTTATTTCCTTCCCTCTTCTATTATCAAGAAAATGGTTTCTTTATCTGCAAACTTCCTATGGGGTGGCACATCTCATTTCCAAGATGCACTTAGTTAAGATGGATACAATCTCTAGACCAAAGAGATCTGACAGATGGGGATTGCTTCATATGAGATCTTTTGGTAAGGCTCTACTGTGTAATTCTCTAAAGCATGGTATCTTCGGTACGGGCAAATGGAGCTCCATCATCAATAAAAAATACCTGAAAGATAAGCCTCTGGTATACTGGTATCGGAAGAAATCACTGGGCTCATCAGGGGGATCTGCTATATGACTTGGCTTTAGAAAGGTACAAGAGCTGTTTTTTGATTTCCTTAGATGGCGCATTAACACAGGCTCCTCTATACTTATTGGCTTGGAACCCACTGTTCTCGGACTGGAAGATTCTCTCTCTCCTGACCTCATTTCCTTCCTACACTCACGGGGTTTATTCACATGGAACAAGCTAATTCACGCATGGTCCTCATCGACGCTTGTTTGGAAGACAGCCGATGAACTCAATCTGCCTCCCACACCATGTCATCTATGAGTTTCGGCGTTAAAGGTTTTTGATGTAAAAGGAATTAAATAGTTTGGGACCAATGATGTTTTGGTATGATCGAAGTTGCGCTCCACTCAGCCAGTCTCTGTAAAAGATCTATATGCAGCTGCCTCGTCAACGCTACAACCGCTACCTATGCCCTGGTTTCCTTTGAATTTCTGGAAATCTTCATGTCCGCTCAAGGCTATTTTATTTTCCTGGTTGGTTTTCTCCAATAGGAACCTTTCATGGGAGGTTCTATAGAGAAAAGGTTGGACGGGTCCTGGGAGATGTGTCATGTGCTATCAAGCACCTGAAACAAACATCCATATGTTTTTTCAATGTCAGGCATCGACCAAAATATGGTATGAACTTTCCTTAACTTATGGTTTTCCTCATCAAATTTTCTCCTCTGTATAGGTAGCTTTCAAGTGGTGGAGTGAACAGGTTCCAGCTTGGAGATCAATATTTATCCTTACCTGCTGGTTTCTCTGGAAGTGGAGAAATGCACGCTTTTTCCAGGAGTCAAATGCTCCTATTGATTCGGTGCTGGTCTTCATAACAACACTGGCTGCGCCGGACTGACATGTTTTTTTCCTCTTTATCGTTCATGCTTAAATCTATGTGGTTTTCTTCATCTTGTTAAAGTTCTGGATGGACATTGTAAACATGTTTATGGTTTTTTTTTTTTTGTATGGTTTGTGACCTCTTTATGGTTTCAGTTTCTAGCTTATTATAGGCTCAAAGGCAACGCTTCTATTGTCATCAGGAACAAGTTATGGCTGGTTTAATATGGCCTTTCATGTTACAGCTCATTATATTTCCTTAATATAATATACATGTTTATTTTCTCTCTGAAAAAATATATAATACATGCAATTTCCAATAAATGTATTATTGTGTTTGAATTTCATATTAAATGATTTATTTTTATTAAACAAGGAGGCTCTCACTTACTCAGAAACTTAAATATAATAATTTAGAAATTTAATTTTTTCTTTAGAATGCTTGCCCCTTATCTCTAATTAAAATTTAATTAGAAAATATATTATAATTAATTACCCAAGTTGCTTAATTGCCTAACCATTTTATGGAGGCATAAAAAGGGAGGGGGCTATGAAGGAAGAGACAAAATATTGTAACGAGAGGAGACGTATGCACTAGCTTTAATTTGTTATTCATTCTTTCTAATTTTAATATTATTTGAGTTATAAGAAGCAAAACCAATAGGTGGCAGTAGATAATTTTCAAAAGGAAGATATTATATAATGAGCAACATTTCAAAAGGAAGATATTATATAATGAGCAACTCGACTCATCCTTTGGACACATTATTTTAAGTAACTTGATTTTCTATCATTTTACTTGTTTTTTGAAGGTCTAGCTTTTATCCATCCAGTGGTAATAGCCATTTTTTTTTAGAGAAATAGGTTGTCTACCTGTATGTCAAAGCATCTTAAGGTGTTTTATAGGTTGTCACATCCAATTTATTTTTCTTTCCCAGACTTCTACATATGATTTTTTGCATTGCAATTGTTTAGAATATGATCTGGTCAATGGTTCTTCACAAGAATTTATATTTTTATTATATTGTACTCACATAATTTTTATTAATAAAAATCATCCTCTTTTCTCTATACTTTCTGTGTATACTTCTCGCAAAATTTCATATTTTTTATTGGGAGTTTATTTTCTTTAATCTACAAATCAATGCAATTGAGGCTTTACAACTTTTTGAGGCCAAAAAGTCTTAAAACTCTAATAAGGGTTTTCTACTTCCCATGTTTTATTTTTTTTTATGTTCATAGATCTTTAATTTTCTTATTCATATTTCCAATTTTTTTATAAAATTTCAGGGATTATTCTCTAAATGTGTCTTTTAATTTATTTTTCTGCTTAGGCCTTCCTTTAGTGCTACCTAGAAGGGTCTTAACGTTATCAAGCAATCTTCATTTTTTTCTCCATATATAGATATTTTGAAAAGAATAATTGTGCATAAGAACATTGTGTTCTCTACAACTCTACAATTTTTTGTAACAAGATTTTATTATTAAGTACTTAAATGTTGCACTAATGGAAACATATTCATTATATTTTTCATGAAATATAACATACCAATGTTAGGAAAACTCAAAATTCATATAGTTAAACACAATCTCTATAAATAAAAACTATATATCTGGAAAGCTAAGTCATTTTTCTACATTTCCTCTCATTACACCATCTTCAAATTCATTGCGTAAGTGCCTATATTCATCCCTTGAAGTTAATATATTGTTTTGTTTTCAAGATTTGCATTACCACTAACTCGTCATGGCAAACCATCATTAATTTGCACCCAATCTCCATATTGTTTTCTTTTCTTTTCTTTATTTATTTTTAACACCAATATATAAATACTATTTCATTTCCAAACTATATAAATCATTTTTTCAAATATAAAAATATATGATTGTTTAAATGTGCCAAGAGGCACTCTACAACTCAGTTCGGGTAGGGGAGAGTAGTTGATGTCATGTAATGTTACATTCTAAAATAGAAAAACAATATTTATATTAACAAATAAAAAAATAGTAATAATAAAAATTTCTTTTAAAGTCGGCTATTAATAAATGCTTCAATTTTTATCTTAATTTTACATCAAGACAAAGTAATGGAACAAAAAAAAATGGGGAATACATGTAATTCCTTCCTTTGTTTTGGATGTGAGGAAGATGTGAATTGATATGTTGTATTTAAAATAAAAAATCAATTGATGACATTATTATAGTATTTATATTATCTTATAATATATATATTATATTATTATATTTATAGAGAGAGAGAGAGAGAGAGGTGAAGAGAGAGAGAGAGAGAGAGAGCTTTTTCATTAAATACTACTTTTATATGTATGAGATTTGTGTTGTTCATGGTTTATAGAGTTTACTTGTACTATTTTAATAACAAGAAAGATTCAATGGAAACACAGATAGAATATGTAAAGTAAATGAAAAAAAGTGATGGTTATAGGGTGTTGTTCAAGATGAATGAGATTGTAATTCCTTTCATTGGTACGTGTTTTTAAATAGATTCATATGCAACATTTTTTTTTGTATGCTAAGAAGTGACTTTCATTCATTCATTTATAAACATGCAGGTTACAAATATATAAGTTGTTAAGTGGCCTCATCCTATGTAGTGGGAAACCAGTTCTGTTGACCATTAAATAACATTATAATCCATCTAAAACATAAATAGTTTGAGTCTATATAACCAAGCCTGATAAGGCTAATAGTTTGGAAACCAACTAGTAAGCATACGATTGAAAACATAAATGCTACCCGACATATTCAACCAAAATTAACCCAAAATTAATAGGCATAACTTCGACCAACTAATCATCTGATGATTCCACCGGAGCGGGATCTTTAGCACTTGATATTGGAAATTTAGATTGCGGGAGACATGGGATATGCTTCTTAATGCACCTCGGGCAAGCATTCTAATTCTACAACTGAAGTTGAATAAGCTGGAGCTCTTTTTGAATGTCTTAGAGGCGCAACTCAATCTCACTTTGCATCACTAAGTTGGTGGCCGCAACCATTACTTTTTCCAGTATGAATTTCATTAACTAGTAGAGATGGATAGACTGTCTAAATAGGGTGAGACAATCATGAGTGTACCTAGGGTCGATGATAACCTCCCCCAATCTTTGGCTGGTGGTTCAAGATTAGCTTTCAAATTCAACTCTGCCTCCCAAATCGTGATCAATTGTTTCACCTGCGACGGGGTCCCTTCACAATATAATTGAAGAGTGGCCTGAATAATTTCAGAGTTCATTTTCTGACCCCTCTATCGCATAGTCCTCTGTCACGCAGTCCCCTGCCATGCAATCCTCTGTTGCGCATTCTGACCGGAAGACGAACTAGCTTCTTTACCTTTTCCTTCCTAGTGTCTGCGGCCCCTTCCGCCTCAGCTGAGGCTCCACCACGAGGCTGAGACTTCACCATATATTCCAAGGCAGGGCCCCCTTTCTTCACCCTTCTCCCACTATCCCACGCTTATAAACCAACCCACTATATAGAGGCATGAAGTGGATACAGTGTAGGCAAACTTGGAATATGATTCATACATAGAACCACCCGAAAGACAAGCATTAAATTAATGTATGACCATAAAAAAAAATGAAACATAATACGCCATTGCATCCCTTCAGAATTCCCCCACTCAAGCCAAAAAACATACATAAACAGTAACCCTCTAGGAGTGGGAGGTAACAACAGAATAAAAGCGGTGTCCCCCATGCACCCCTGAGCCCTAAGTCCATCGACTAAGCCCTGATCATTTAACAGAAACCTTAATCTCCATAGGGCTTGCCCAAACAATTCAAGCTTAAAAACAAGAACCCAATTATTAACATGTAGAGGAAATGTCATGAGAAAAAACCAAAAGCCGTTAAACATGCCCATGCGAGAAAGGATGTTGCCAAAGAATATAGAAATCAACACTACATAGTCGAGAAGGCCAATATTACCAGTCACAGAAACAACTAATTTAACCAGTGTTTCCTTTCCCCTCTAGGCATAAGGCTTATCACGAGTAGAAGCCCCCAACCTAGGATACAGGGATATACTTATAACATACCAAACATTTTATGCCAACCTCAAACAAAGACAGGCAACAACTGGGTATATCTCTTGCATTCTTGACACTGTGAACTTGTAAACATCAAACTTAGGCTCCCTAAGAAGCCGAGGACCCATGTTTATACACCGGATAGATGGTCTTAAATCCACCTCTACTTCCACCACTTATAGGTGTTGAGGGTTATCAACCATCATGTTGTGGATCTACCAAGATCTGCGACGCTTCATGTTATCACAATGAATAAGCATGTGATGGATCATATTATACAAATCCATCTTAACTCTCTTTATATCAAGAGTGCATAGGGATCATATCTCTCTTGGTGCAAACAATTCCTTAAGTTTCTCTAGGGATCTTATATATTTGATCCCTCTGAGGGATCATATATATTATATATATATATATATATATATATTATCTATATTATTTTATAATATTATATATTATATATGTAAGCTTTTTTTTTTATTTATCATTCAACAAAATTCTTAAGAAATAAAAAAAATATGACTTAACATATAATAATCATATAATAAGATAATAATATATAAATTTAAAATATATACATCTAAAAAGACATGTAACAAGATTCTTAACGTGTGAGGCTTTGTTACAATATCATGGTTTAAATACCATAACTAATTTTATAAGACACTTGTTCATATGACATTCTTTCTAATTAATGAATTTAATTAAAATGACATAACTACGGAAATAAATATCATCTTTTGATTTGTGTATATGTTGTACTGTTCAACAACCCCCCCCATTTGTTATATAAATAGTTAGTATTCTATTAATAAATGGGGACCCTTTAATTGTTTTTCCAAAAAAGTAGCAAATAAGAGCTTTCCTTTTGAAACCATTTAGAATAAAACCTTGGATACTTAAGATATCAAACCAAGTCATTTTGTGACGAGGCATTCTCGCTTTATTGCAAATCGCAAGATCCAAAGTAACAAAGGTTAGTTGTGAGGTAGAATCCACGAAATGTGATAAAAGAAACTCCTGTAAAACAGCCAAGGTAGCATTTAACTTTTTATAAAACTTAAGGCCTAAGATATTCCTTAAAATATTTTTCGTAATCACATCGTGACTTTTATAAGGGCGCAAACGTGTAAACCATAAGAAAATGTGCAATGCGATGTGGTCTAGACCCGATGGAATATTAAAATTGTTATAAACTTCAATCAAGTCCAACATATCGTAAATATCTATTTTAATGGAATAATCCTTCGCATAAAGGAAACGTGCTCGAAAAAGTAAAAGGGATGCCACTCATCACAAATCACAAAACACCAAGGAAACTTTGAATTGCTCTATTCATGAACACAATGATATTCTGATTTTCAATAATGCGATAATGCGATTTTGCGATTTTGCGATATTACGATTTTGTGATTCTGCAATATCGTGATATTGCGATTGTGATAATCCAATTTTGCGATAATGCAATTCTACGATATTACGATATTGTGGTATTCCGATTCATTGCAATTTCATGATCGACATTGCTCATAACATACACTAATTTGAAATTTCATTTAGAAATTTGTGATGTGATGTTTTGATGAGTCATAAGGAAATCACACATAGCCCTTAATGCATAGTTAATGACGTTTAATTGCATTTATTCTTTTAACGGATCGAGAAGATAGATATATTTTTTATTTGTGTTTGAAATAAAAGCTTCATCCTTATGTTCTTTCAAAATTTACTATGCTATTGTGTATCTGCTTGAATTTTCTCTCTGCATTTTTATCCTCTTTTCTCCATTGCCCAAATTTCAGGGAAATTCCGAAGAAGACATCACTCGCAAAAATGGTTAAAAAAGGAAAAATGATTGCAGAAGCTACAATGTCTGAGGATTCAGACATGCTTCCACTCTTCTCTAATACCACATGCAATAAGGATAGCATGACTACAACATGGGAGGCAATGTATAATTTACTGGAGGAAGAAAACCTAAATGTCTTGGAAACTAAAGCAACAACAGATGCTAAGGAAAGTTCCTATGCTTTCTATTTCGAAGCAGCATGTTATTTCTTGCACAAGATAGTTGCAAGGCCAAAAATCCTACCATACATGGATATGGTAAGATGGATTAATGATAACGTGGATATTTCATATAGAACATTTAGAAATTCTATGCATGAAGTCATGGGGTCATTCAAACCAGACAATTTATGCCAATTGTACCATTTTCCAGAGCCATAGAAGTTCTATGATAAAGCCTTTATTGAGTACTTTTCTAAAGAAAATGAGGACCCGATGGATGTTATGCAGAATTGGAGGTCTGGCTCCAACAAGTTCAGGTGGGAGAAAACTGGTATGTACCCAATTGCACCTTTGTTAACCCCGCATAATTTTGTAGCCGCAATGTTGTGTAGGTTATTTGGAAAAGTTTATACCACCAAGCTTTCTATTGAATGGGTTCCATTTGATTGATGCATTTTTTAATGTTATAATCATGAACTGGAGTAATAATTTGTCGGATAATTTGGTTATGTCCATTAGAGATTACAGGAGCAATAGAATTATCTCCACTCGGGTTATCCCTCCCTTTTACATGAGTTCTTATGTCATGGATGCTATATGTTTTTGTTCACATTTTAAAAATATGGTCTGGAAATGGAATTTAAAGGATCCTACTCCCATCCATGTTTATCATAAAGTTTTGTGGGAATCGTAGTTTAGCTCCCATTTTTATAAAATTTGTCATGATGTTATGTTTCGAATTTACTAGACCATTTTTTATAAGAAATCCCCCAGGCTATCAGAAGTAGCAAAGACATACATCTTGTCAATGGAAAGATGGTTTGATGAGGAATTATTTACTTATATCACAGTTTTTGGGAGTATTACAGCTCCGCATGTTCTTCCATCTTATGTTCCTGGTAAATTGTTGGCAAGAGAGATTGCTTATCAAACAGTGGGGGATGGTATAACCAAAACCCTCAAAGAACAAAATAAATCCATCTTGCTAACCTTCCCATTGCAATGTGGTGCTTTCGCATTACATGATATCGAGCATGCAACAAAATAGATACTGAACATCACATCTCTAAATCTGGCTACCATGCTAGGCAGACAGTATGACCCTAACAAGGTCACCAAGAATTTCTCTGCCTTGGTGAAAATCAGACAATTTATTCATGAGGATGATGAGTTTGATGATCTCTTTGAGAAAAGTGAGACATTTTCACAAGTTTTCGAAACAATGGCGCTCTCCGGTCTTCGGCTTCAATGGAGGTAGCCTCTTCTATCCACGATTCAATTTTTATTTTCCATTCTTTTGTTCCTAATGTGGCCACTCCTTTGTCTCGGCTGTTGGTTGGAATTCGAGGGTTAAAATATTGTTCTCTATTCTCACTGTGAATCCTTCAGGTAGGGAAAATGTATCCCTCTTATACTCATGCTCATGCACTTGTTTTGTTTTCCTCTGTCGACAGGTTGCTAACAACTGTGTGTTGATTCTTTTGCAAGTGTTGTGGTTTACAGTTGGGTATGCTTGGGACAAACGCATCGGCCTTTGGCTGGTAGGATCTGTCAACACAACTAGTCTTCAGTCTTTAGGATAGGCTTGTGAGATTGAGAGTTTGGTTTTCCTCAATGCTTAGTCAATGTTGTCTCTCAGCTGTAGCCAGCGTCCTGGTCGTTTTGTTAGCATAGGCTTCCTTGGTTCTGTGATTGTTGGCTATAAATTTTAATGTGTGGGAGACGTTTCCCAAAATCCTCACCTAGGGTTTGTCGACCGTTGGCTTTGTGAATGTTTCCAGTTTATTTTAGAACTCTGCTATGGATGCTCATATGTTTCATTTTATAATTTAAAGAAAAAACTTTTAGGAAAATATTGATTTCGGTTTACCTTGTTTTTAATGATGATGATTGGTTGTCATTCCTTTCATTCCAGCTTCAACATTTTCGAATTACAATTGTTAATTTGCAACTGTGTTTGTAATTTTTTTTCCACAAATAGAAAGTGTAGTTGGACTTAGGATTTTTCCACAAATAGACTCTAACATTGGACTGAAGACCCACCATGTTCCAAATATCGATATGAGGAAGTTTGATGGCAAGGATCCCGCAGCATGGATACTACAGATGGAGAAATCTTTTGATCTCCGTAATGTGCAAAACACACAAAATTTACGCATTGCAACTTTATATTTGGAACCAAATCAGTCTGTATGGTATTGATGGCTTTGCTCTTGTAAACAAATTTTCAATTGGGAAATTTTTACGGAAGAAATGATAGCACATTATGAGGATACAAAAAGCAACACTTTTTTTATCCAATTGATAAACCTAAAACAAAAGGGTTCAATGATGGAGCACATTGAGGACTTCCAAAAATTTAATATAAGGGTAATAGATATTCCAGAGGAGCATAGGATTGATGTGTTCATAGGTACTTTAAAGGATAAGATCCAACATGAGGTTCTCCTTTGGGAAGGTAGCTCATTGGAGAAGGCATACAGGTTGGCAAGAAAAATGGAAAGAAAAGTTATGGAAACAAGGAAGCCTACCACTCACAACTATAAGGATGGAAGTGTTGTTTCCCCTAGCCTTCCACAACCTAAAAGGTTGACACCCCAACAATTTTTCAAAAAAAGAGAAAAGGTATTTGTTACAGTTGTGATGAAAAATACACTAAAGGTCATACGTGTGCTGAGAAGAAATTATTTTACATATATTGTGAAGAGGAGGAAGAAAAGGAATAAGAAATGTCAGAAGAAGAGGATATACACAATGAACAATCCCTAGAGAGAGAAGAAATGAATCTGACCATATCTTGTAATGCAGTGGCAGGAATTACCACTCCTCAAACTATCAATATAGAAGGACATATCAAGAAGAAAAAGGTAAAGTGTTGATTGATTCGGGCAGTACCCAGAATTTTATTCCTTGTAAGATAGCCAAGGAATTGAACTGCTTCCTATTTACAGCACCAGAGTGTCAAGTGATTGTTGCAAGTGGAGGAAGCATAAATTGCTCTGGAAAGTGCCATAATATCAAGCTATCCATGGGAGAATATGTATTGAATAGCCCAATGCTTTCCATTCCAATGGGTGGTGATGATGTTGTACTAGGAGTCCAATGGCTACAATCCTTGTATACAATAGCTTTTATTTTCAATAACTTTTCATGAAATTTTCTTCGGAAGGAAAGGAAGTTGAATTAAGAGGTATTGCAGGGGAACCAAGAAAGATAATCAGCTCTAATGGAATGAAAAAGCTTCTAAAGAAAGAACAACGAGGCGTAATCGCACAATTATGATCACCAGAGGTTCCTGCATCGAAATCATTTATTTCTCCAAATCTCCAAAAAGTCTTGGAAAATCATTCCAAGGTATTTGAGACTTCAAAGGTCTCCCACCTATTCGTGATCATGATCATTCTATTCATTTGGTTCCAAGAAGTGTTCCTCCAAACATCAGGCCTTATAGATATCCCTATGCCCAAAAGAGTGAAATTGAACGTATGGTTGCATAAATGATAGAGGATGGTATAATTCAACCTAGTCAAAGTTCTTTCTCTGCTCCTATAGTGTTGGTGCACAAGAAGGATGGATCATGGCACATATGTCCGGATTATAGGGAGCTCAACAAGCTCACTATTAAAGATAAATGTCCCATTCTTATCATTTATGAACTATTGGATGAATTGCAGGGATCAATTTACTTCACCAAGTTGGATCTTCGTTCATGATATCATCAAATCAGAATGAAGACTAAAGACATTCTGAAAAAAAACATTTAGAACTCATAAGGGACATTATGAATTTTTGGCCATGCCTTTTGGCCTTACCAATGTACCTTCTACATTTCAAGGTTTGATGAATTCCATTTTCAAACCCTTCCTTAGAAAATTTGTGTTAGTATTTTTTGATGATATACTAATCT
>APFE031446369.1:138037-162011 GCA_000404065.3 Pinus taeda | reverse complement strand
GACTACCAGCTTGATTTTTCATTATATTCCTTTCAATGTTACAATACATATTTATACATGCCGAAACATCCAATACCATGGACCGAAAAACCATCGTGTCCAAAACCATGGACCGAAAAACCATAGGTAGGTTCACCCAACCTAATATAGGTCCAAAAAAAATTTTCTTTGGGCGCTGCCCCGAACCCCGTAGAGGGGGGCTATACCCGCCCCCCTCAAGCCCCCTGGACAGGGGGGGCTGCCGCCCCCCTGTCACCCCCCTGCTGTGCACTCGGCGCAATGAAGGGGGGGCTCCGCCCCCCCTCTAACCCCCCAGTTCACTACGTAGGTTAGTCGTGGAAAGAATATAACACAACCCAACACCTGAACCACGAACTCATGAAGCTTCTAATCAAGCTAATCTTCAAGCTCTTACTTAGTAGGATTCCAGCATTCCAACATTAGACATCCCTTAGGCAGATCCCGGTCCCGACAATAGAACCATTTGTTGGCTTATATGAACCTGACCCATGTTCAGAAGAGTTATTTAGCCAAACAAATCCCACAGCTACCGTCCCTTTCGGCAACAGCCTGCAAAGCGCAAACTGTGGTCTCACCCAAGGTAGCAAGGGAGGGTGCTGGAACCAGGTTTCCGCACCCTTGGGATGTCTTGATGTGGTCTAGAGGGTTTGCGCACCGTTCTATGGTTTCGCACCACTCTGCTCCAAGTAGATCCGGACCCAGGAAAATATTTAATACTTATTAATGTGTTGTTTATATATTAGATCTACTTTTTATGGTCTTTAAGAAAACATTTAATAGAAATAACCAGCTCGCGCACCCAGAAAAGATACAGATTCACATAGACTCATATCATAAGTATTCACGCATAGATCAAACAGTTATATCAACCATAAATTAGCCAGATCCGCAATAATTCAGATTTAACACATATTTTCAGAATCAACTTATCTTTATTTACTTTCTTCACCAGTACATGCAGATCCACCCTGCACACTCAATTGTAGGGTTTTGCGCACACAGCTGCAGACTCTTCTAGGCCTCTGTGCACACAGTTGTGAGCCTCTATCTATCTACCAACCCTCTTGACTTGGACTTACAGATGCTTCAAGACTTCATTCCTCAACAACCCATTACATTCCAGAGCCCAAAAGTACATACCAAAAGACTGACTTCTATCCAGAGAGCTTTGCTCTATTTATACATTCCCATGGTCCGTAGACCATGGGCATATCGAATTATTTCCTATTATTTTACATTATTTTTGGATGGACAACCCTTTGACTTGACTCATTTACAATTCGCGCTCCACGCACTTCGCAGAGTCCTTACCATACCTTTTCCAAAATTGCGGGCTTTAAACCCCAAAACTATTATGCGGGCCCTCTGCTACCCAACAAGTAGTGAGGTAGGTGACAAATATGGTGGGGTGGGCTTGAAAAAGTTAAAGGAGGTAGCAGAACATTTGGGAGAGTGAAAAAGTGGAGGGGATATATTTTATGTGAGGTTTGGTCTTTGAGAGGGATTGTCAATTTTGGTTTTGGAGGGGAGGAGTGCATGAAAATTTTATTTTAAGAGTGGAGAAGGCCAAGACAAGAGTGGAAGGAAAATTTAAAAATGATTTTGGAGTTGAAAGTCAAGAAGATGATTTACTCCTAGAGGTTTGACACACTACAATTTTGGTTCTAGACTTGGGTTGATAGGGCTAGGGAACTTGTGGAGGTTCCCAGCGCTAGGAAGTTGGATAGATTTTTCCTAGTTGGTATGGTGGCATATTTAGTTAGTGGTCATCAAAGGAGCATCACATAAAGGAAACAAGCACCTAACAAGTTATTTCTCTTTTATTGACAAATTGTTTAAAATATGCCCCCCTCCAAAAAAAAAACAAAATTATTTATATGTTGTTGAATCATTGTGGAGGGACTAATTTATTTTGTTTTGTTAATTAGATGGAATAATCTTCAAGCCTAAGGGCCTCAGTAAAGGAATTACATGAATGCTTTACATGTCTATAAAATATTATAATATCTCTTAGTATTATGTCTTGGTAATATGCTATTTTGGATTTGTTTTTCATTTGGTTTGCAGTGGGTTTTTAAACATAATTTTAATGATTGTAAATATCAAATTTCAATTAGGTGGTAGGTGAGAGGGGTGGTGTGCCAATATTTTTCGCTGGAGCACAAATAGACTTAACATATTCTTGGGGATTGGGGATAGCTACAAGAAACAAATCTAAAAAATATGGGCTCAATGAGGGGCTAGAATTGGCCTTAGATAAGGAAGTCAACTCCACAATAAGAATCACAGACTCTAACAAAATCATTAAACATATAATGTTAAACATCACTCCCATAGACATAATCTTAAGCTCAATTATCTATAGGATCAAGCACCAAATCTCTTCCTTCTCCAAGTACAAAACTTTCCATATATACAAATAACTCAACTCCCTAGTGAAATCAATCGTGAATGAGTTGTTGCAATTACCCCTAGGAACTCTCATGGAAAATGGGTCCCTCACGAAAGAATTCATAGTCTATTCACATTTCATTAATGTTAAACATAATTTATAAACCAAATCTATTTTTTTAGGGTGGTGGGGGCGAGGGGGATGCAAGTTTCTCCCCTCTTGATGAATTTGTAAAAATGTGAAAGGAAACGAGGATCGAACATCGCATGTCACCACGCATTAGAGTATTAAAAAATACAAGGGCTCCTAGCATATATCAACTACTTTGGGATGTGATGGAATTTGGTATTGAAGTCATATTAATGAGTTTGGTTCAATCCACTCCATAATAGAGAATTCAGATAGGAATTTATGAATGAAGTTGAAAGTGTGGATATATGATAACAAAGGACAAAAATCATGTGATATCTTGCTCCACGAGGGATTGACATTCAAAAACATAATGAACAACTACTGGTTAACTTGGGTTTATTCACCTCTAATAATGGGTCACTTGACATTATTTCTTACAAGCTTAAATTTCAACAATTAAAAATCAATAATTTTAAAAAATAATAATATTTATTTATTTTGATTTTTTTTTTAATCAAAATTTCAACATAAATTGCTATTAATATATCATAATTTATATTAAAATATAAAAAAAAAAAATATTTCAAACAAAACACTAATACTTAAGTATATTTGAGATATGAAATAATAACAATAAATTATATTATTTTTAAAACTGGCCTAGATAGACCTTAACTCTAAATATACCAAGCACCAAGAGGGATCAAATCTCCTAAGAGAAACCTTTTTTAAAGTGAAAAGAGAAAAGTTATTTGATCCCTCTCTGCTCTTTGTAGATCTACTACTAAGATGGGTCTCGACTAGTTTATCTAAAACACTAAATTAATTGTTTTTGTTGGTTAAATTATATGATGTGTGATTTACTTTGAACATGTTATTTTTAATTAAGAGATTTGGTACATCGATACCAGGTTTGATATATGGAAATTATGATCACATTTTTAATATATTTATGTTATGGATATGCTTGGATTAACACTAACAAAAAGGATAGAAGGGGGTAATGTGATAACCAGAGATCCATCCTAGTAACTTTCCAAGGTTGGGATATCGAATGAGTAATGGTATAATGTACATTGTTGTATAATATTTCGTTTTTTATGATATGAATTGTTACGAAATTGGGTAAAGTGAAAATTACACATAACACGACTACCCAACTAAATAATTCAATGGAAAACACCTCAAACTAGTGTCGTAGTATGTTCCATGTTAAAGTGTTGACACTATGTTATGTAACCAGCTCAAGAAAAAGATAGAAAAGATAGATCAACGCCTTAGAATTCAGCCTCTTCGAGGGGGAAACCTCCTTTACATTACATAAATGAACAATTCTTGGATGATACAAATGAAAATACCTCCTTTCTATATATAGGAGTCTAAGGGGTCATAATGTAAATCAGAGCCGACATAACAATAATAATGTAAGGGCATAATAATAACAATAGTGGGCTTCTATGGGGCACAATAGTAACAATATGGGCACTACATGGGTACATCAATATAATAAGGGGGTTTTACTAATAATAATAAGGGGTTACAGTAGTAGTATAGGGGCCTAACACACTAGCTCTTTGAGGAGGGGTGGGGGAATTTCCCACTATGTGACCTCCAAAATTAGATTTGTGGGAGGCATGTGCTGGAAACAATTCCCTAGACATGTGATGATGACTTCTAGTTTCTTTCTTAGAAAGTTTGGTTAATATAGTTGACCTTTCTACCATTTTGGTTTTATTAGTATAGTATAGCGAATTCCATAATCTATTGCAATGGAGTATGTATAGGATGGGAGCAGAAATAGGTTACGAAAGATGCATGGATATAAGTTAGTTGTGAACACCACATGGGAGGTGATTTCTTCATGTGATTTTTTCTTAGTTTTGGTCACTACATCTTTCTCCCTATTTGATCATGATCAACTGCCATATTACTCCTAGACTATTGTATCCTCTTAACTCTAACTTCGGTAGGAAGTTTTATGAAGGAGGGGTGTATGCAATTATAACTCCCTAATCCTATTATGAAATTATTGGTTGTTGTCCTACCTACCATGAGATTCATTTATGTGATAGATCCTTAGCAACATTATTGGTATATGTATGAGGTAGGTGTACACAAAATTTATGTTAATATTATATAGTCTACTATGATCGCTAAATCATAATGTAACTTAATGATTAAGCCTTAAGATTGATTAAAGATTTATTTATATAACACTTTTATTAACTTTTAATCTTGATTAGTGGTTAATTGACTGGTTATAACTTAATCTTAATTAATAATTAATTAATGACACTGATTTTTTAATGATTAATTCTAATATTAAAATTCAATAGGATTCCTATGAATCCATTGGTTTGAATTGACCTTTGAGATTACATTATTTTATTAGGAACTTATTAATTAGTGAGTGAATGAATTAAACACCTAAGGAACATTGATTGGGGAATAATGAGGTAGGTGGGAGAGATGGTTGGTTTGGATTGAGAAAATTAAAGGAGGTAGGTGGACACTTGAGAGAGTGAAAAGGAAGAGAGGATACATTTTTTGTGAGATTTTGTTTATGATAAGGCTTGTGGCTTTTGGTTTTCGAGAGGAGGAGTGCATGAGAGCTTGGTTTTGAGAGTTTACAAGGCCAAGATAAGAGTGGAAGGAAACTTGACAATTGATTTTGGAGTTGGAAGTCGAGAAGGTGCTTCATTCCTAGAGGTTGGACATTATGATTTGGGTTCTAGACCTAGATTTCCAAAGACAATGAACTTGTGGAGGTTCCCTTGGATAAGAAGTTGGATAGGTTGCACCTAGTTGGTAGGCTAGAATATTTTTTTTTTTGGTCTTGGGAGGAGCATCACACAAAGGAAACCACCACCTAACAAGGTATTTTTTTTGTTATTGACAAATTGTTTAAAATATGCCCACAAAAAGAAAATTATTTATATGTTGTTGAATCATCATGGAAAGAATACTATTTTTCTATTTTGTTCATTAGATGAATAATATTCAAGCCACAAGCCCCTAGTAAAGGACGAACATGAATGTTTTACATGTTTATAATATATTATATATCTCTATGTATTATGCTTTGGTAATATGTTATTTTGGATTTCTTTTTCATTATTTTTATGGGGCTTTTTAAACGACATTTTAATGATTAAATATATCACATTTTATTGGGGTCGCAGGTGCAAGGAGGGGGCTGGTGATGTGCCAATATTTTGGAATAGAGGAAAAATAGACTTAACATATTCTTAGGCTTGGGGATAGATAAAAACAACCAAGCTTAAATTTATGGGCTTTATAAGTGGGTAGTTCTAACCTCGGATAAGGGATTCAACTCCATAATAAGAATCAAGGACTTCAACACACCATTCAAAATCTAATGTTAAATTCCATTCCCATAGACATAATCCTACACTCAATTCTATGTAGGATGAAGCATCAACTCTCTTTCTTCTTCAAATAACGGATGTTCCATATATACAAATAACTCAACTCCCTAGAGAAATCGATGGTGAATCAAGTGGTGCAAATAACTCCAAGAACTCTCGTGGAAAATGGGTCCCTCACCAAAGAAGCCATACCCCAATCACATTTCATTAATGTTAAACACCACTTATAAACCAAATCTGTTTTGGTAAGGGGGGCCAGGTTTCTCCCCCCACGCCCTTGATGAATTTGGAAAAATGTGTAAGGCAATGGGGATTTACTGTCACTTGCCACCATATATTAGAGTATTAAACAAAGTAGGATCTCCCTACCTAGATTGGCTAGTTTGGGATTGTTGGGATTGGGATCCCCACAAGGCAAGTTTTGGGGCTTAAAGCCCAAGTTTTGACTAAGTCCATTGTAAAGACTCCGTGATTTGTGGGTGCGGAGTGCGAAGTGGTAATAGAGTCATAGGGTTGTCTGCCCCTACTTTTGTAAATGTAGTGTCGGTTTGAGAGATCTACCCATGGTCTGTGGACCATGGGATTGTATAAATAGAGCGAGGCTCTAAGTGTTAAGTGACATCTGGAAAAGGATAGAAGGAAATCAATCCATGAAGCATTGAGTCGAAGTGTAGAGTTGTGTCTTTGGGTCATAGAGTAGGAGAAGGCTCTACAGTTGAGTGCGTAGAGGCCTAGTAGTCCACAGCTGAGTGCGCGGAGCCACGAAACCTTGCAGTTGAGTGCGCAGGGCGGGTTGAGTGTGTAACCATTGGAAGCATTAATAAAAAGAAGTTTTACCATATTTTTGTGTATCTTTTCCTGTTTTATGCATTGAAGTATATTGGGTATGAATTTCAAGTTTACTGTTTATTTACTGCACGAACTTACATAAATGTGCTAAGTAAGTGAATATAATATAAGGTCTCTGTTTATGTGAAGATAAGTAACCGTCATAAGAAGATAAGTAAGATCCACAGTGTGACTTGGGGAGATAGTGTAGATCACTGCTGCAGTAGCGTGAAAACCGCACAACCCCTAGTTAGGGCTACACGAAGGCGAATATAACAAGGTGCAAAGGCCCTGAAGGTCAGGGAAGTGTACGAAGTAACCTACACAAAGGTATTCATAGTTGGACTAAATCAACCCCTAAAACAACTCAAGGGTGTGGAAACTTGGTTCCATCGTCCCCCATACTGCTTTGGGTGAGACCTCAGTGCATGCTTCGCGGACTATTGCCGAAAGGGCTAGTAGTACAGGGATTTTTTTAGCTAATTAACTCCTAACTTGGGTTAGGCCCCAACAAGCCAACAAATGGTTTCATTGCTGGGATTTTAATTTGCATAGAGATGTCTGATGTCGTATCATTGGAACCTAACTAAGAAAGAAATTGAAGGTTGGTTGGACAAGAGAATTCACGAGTTCACGGTGCAGGAGAACAGGAATCCATGACTATCAAAATTAGAGTGGTTATACTAATACCTGTACACAGTGATCCATGAAATTGTCATTGCATCTTTCCGTACTAAGCTATACAAGTGGATCGTGAAGTTAGCAGATAACCAAGGAAGGTGCAAGCTCAATGGTCTTATTGTGTGGACCCTAGAGTTGGTGCACATATTGGAAGCATCAGAGGATAATATTGTGCATGATGTTGATCACTGGCTCGATCGAATTATAGGGAGATTAATTACTAAGTTTGCGGTAGATACTTCAGTCAACTATAGCGAGGAAGAGTCATGCTTCCTCAAAGGACTGCGAGCTAAGTACATTAAGTCTATGAAAACTTGGTTTAAAATGCTACTGTGTGAAAAGTGGATTATGCAAATACATTGATGTTCGGGGCTACGCGAAGTGGGAGAATTTACAAAAATGAAGGTAGTGAAAAACTAGAAACTAGCCCCTTGATTTCACCTCCGTGAGGGGATGAGGAAGAGCTCGCGAAGGTCTCACCAAGAAGTTTGATCAATTTGAGAAGGTAGAGGATTCTGTGCATACCACCTTCACCCACACCACCACTAGCTTCACCGCCTTCACCCTCATTTTCACCCATACCACCTCCGCCAGCATCGCGAGTCAATATGGTGAGCACGATAAAGTTAGCAATGTTCAAGGGAGTAGGAAATGAAGATCCAAACCAGTTTTGGTTCATGATAAAAGCTGTATGGGAAGCACAGGGAGTCACAAACTACAATATAAAGTAAGAGACCTTGGTTAGCACTCTATAGGATCATGCATTGACTTGGTATATTAAGCATTCTAATGAAAATCCGAATGCAGGGATCACAAATATCCAAATTGCGTTGAACAAAGAATTTAGCAGGCCAAAGTCAGAGGCACAGTTAATCATTCGGTTCAAGGAGATCACGATGCTACAAAGAGAGAATCTCTAAGAATTAGATTAGATACTGAAGTGCATGATTCGCGAAGCTAATATGACCTTGACAGATGGACACCACTGCGAATGGTTTGTAGCATCGGTAATGCCAAATTTTTGGAACGCACTGTCACAACAAAGGTTAAAAACTCAGGCAGAGGCCTTGGAGATCATGATGAGGCTACATGAGACCCCGATACAGGATCCTAACCTAGGAGTTCAACAAATCCATGTGCAATTGAAAAACTTATGCCTTGAGATGTAGAGTCTGAAACAGGATAGGACAGCTCACCCGGAAGTGTGTGACGAGGAATGGTGTGTTAAATAAAAGGATCAGGGTGATAACAAGGACCACTACCCAGTGTTTGCGAATTACCTCGTGGGGGGAGGACCGATGTAGTTAAGACCAGAGGCACAAGAAATACCTAGCACGACGCTTGCTTTGTGGTGCACAATTTGTCAAATAGGAGGAAAGCATTCTACAGACAACTGCCATTTGTTGCAGAAGTACACGCATAATTCGCAGCAGTTGTTCTGTAATTTCTATAGATTGGTGGGACAAAACGAGTGCACCTGTAGAAGCTATGAGCTGATGATGGATAAGAATCCTACCTATAGAGCTCAGGCAGAAACATAGCCCCTTGACCAGAACACAGGAGTGGTGCGAAACATATTTCAGGGGAGTGGACAAGGCCAAAGTGGAGGAGGACCTGAAAGAGGTCATAGACAGTTGATACATTACGATTGTGGTGAGGTGTGACATTATTTCCATGAGTGTACAAATCTAATGCATCCATCATGTTATTGTACCTTGTTTGATCATGAGACAGAGGATTGTCCCACACTGATAGCGAGGCTGCGCGAAAAGGAATATCTTATCCTCCCCTGACTTAGAAGTGCAAATGATGAGGTCTGAGCCACCCGAGGAAGACCCTAACGTGTGCATTGTACTTTGAAGTGGAATTTTAATAGGGGATGATAAAGGCAAGCCGCCTAAATATAGTACTTGGGTTCGCAAGATTCGATGAAAGAACCAGAGTTGGAGTGCGTTAAGGAACCTTCATGGAAGCTAGGAAGAGCTTCGCTGATGCCTCCACTTCAGGAAGAAAAGACAGATCGGAGCCAGAAATGGACCCATCAATGCTCATGACGTTCCTAGAAACATGCATGAAAATACTATGTGACAACAAGGCTATAAAGGGATTGCAGGAACTCATAAATAGATGTGTTGGGACCGCACCACGAGAACCCTGCGTAGTTTGGAAGATTGGAAAGCATGAGATGAGGATGGGAATAGAAATGAGATTGATCGTGCAGATTGGAGAATATGAGATGGACCTAGTGATTCTAGAATTAGGATCAGATGCAAACGTTCTGCCAAAGTAGACATGGGAGCGCATGGGAAGGCCTGCACTATAATGGTCTCCTATCTAGTTGTGAATGGCGAACTAACAAAAGATCATACCTATGGGGAGATTGTAGGGAATCACTGTGGATATTGAAGGAGAAAGCATGCTAGCAGAATTTGAAGTGATAGAGATTGTTGATGACAGTAATCCCTACCCCATGCTATTAGGAATAGATTGGGCCACTAACATGAACAGGGTGATAAATATGAAGAAGTGCAAGATGATTTTTGAGAAAAAGTCTCTATGTGTAGTCATACCTTTGGACCCTGCAGAAGGATCACGCTACATGGACCTGGTGCGTGACTATGAAAGCGATGACGACTTAGACTGCATCTACAAGATAACCGCATGAGAGCAAGATTGGGTAAATCCCATCGTGGATGGACAAATCTCATGTGAGCATGAAAGCTCCTATATGTTGGATTCAGATGAAGAGATAGAGTGATGGCAGAACTGGTTACACGAGGTAGCCACACTGAAATGCAACATGATGACAATATCATTGCATTGTGTATCAGTGGAAGTAAGGGATCTGCCTACATATGATGGGTTAAGCGAGGTAGATTCCTTCCTGAATAGATTTGAAAGAGAGGTGCTAGAACAACAATGTTTTGAGGCTTTAAAATGGGTACTACGTGCTACGTCTGGGAGGTGGTGGTGTACGCACCAAGGAAGCTTTGAGGACTGGTGTGAATGGAGGAGAATGATGTGCATGCATTTTGGGAAGCCCCAGATGTGACTAGTAGACAAGAATGATGGGCGGGATGATATGTGCACACATCTATCTAGGTGGTACAGGTATATGGTAAATAACCTATGCAGGTGCACATGGACTTCGCGTTCAGGAACACGGTCAATAAGCAGGTGGTGGAAAAGCAATTGCACAAATAGGCCCTCCGTTTGGGATGACGAAGTGTGGAAATAACAAGTGTGCAGAAGGATACCCACACAGAATCCTTTAACGAAGTGTGCGAAGCACTGAACATGGTATATAATGTGTACTAGTGTGATTTGGACCTGTGTGTACTAGTAGGTCTATGGGCTCATAGGACAACATGCAAGAAACTGATTCGGCAGATGGCTCCTATGTTGGCCTATGGAGCAAACATTGTAGTTCCAGTAGGGCATAGTATGCCTAGTCCGGGCAATGCAGCGGCGATAGATATGATGGTTCGTGGAGCCTTGGAAGAAGGGATCGCGTAGTTAACTGGAGTAGAATGGTTGGGACCTAAGGAAGAAATCTGACATGGTGATCTTAGGATCCAAGAAATCATGAAAGAAAGGGTGTGATTAAGGGAGAAAAGTTCTCTAATAGAAGAAAAAGTCAAGAAGCTTAAGGAAGAACTAAAGAAGGATTTTCTCGATAAGAAAACCAGGGTGTCAAAACAGGGTGCACATGATTATTTGGACGAATTTGGGGACCACCACCAAGAGTTGATCAGTTTGATGCCTTGGATTGGATTTTATATTACTAGAAGGATCACCCATGGTGGTGCAGTGGAGATAGTAAAGTGTGCGACATGGACAATAAAAATAAAAGGCATATTTTCTCTAGGAAAAGTGACAGATGACCAGTTGAAACCCTATACAGGTGGCGCAGCCACCTGAATAGCCATGGTAAGTAGAATGTTAGTGCTCTAGGAAGTTGAAAGAAGTCGCGAAACTATAAACTACTCTTCTTGAGAGTTGCACAATATGTGGTGTGCGTGCAGAAGCAAAGTGTCACAAGGTCTGCGACCGTGCAAGGGGGGCCGCACTGCCACGTGGGTTGGTTGGAAAGTGATTGTTGTAGTGACTATTCATGATGTGATGCTTGACTTGAGACCAAATGGAGAGGGTGAAAGGCATTTAAGATGAGATTTATGGGCAATATTTGGGAAAATATGCCGCCAAGGGAGCATTAATGGATCGGATTTGGGGGAACAGTAGAATTCAAATTCGAAAGGTGCTATAAAATACAAAGGGCTGTGCAGCGAACAACACTTGTTCATTTGTGAATTTAGCTGTCGTGCGCCCTGAGTATTCCAAATCGAGACTTGTTTTTCCTGTGGAGAGTAATGGTTGGGCCCCTAATTGAACGGTTGAGAGAATTCAGGATGAACAAGATGGTAGCATCTGAAGAAACCAAGGAAATCATAGATATGACTGCTGAAGAAGATGCGTAAGCCATGACCATAGAGGATGCCCCTGAGAGAATCAGGATTGTTGTGGAAATCCCTAAATGACCGTGCACGCCAATACTGAAGAAAGACAAACAACCAATGATTATGGTCTATGTGCCCCCCGAAACCCGCTGTGAACTAGATTAACAATGGAGGAAAAAGGGAAAGCAGTTAACCTGGAAACTGATGAGGAGGAAGAAGACCTGGAGGATATCATAATTGAAGAGGACGAGGACAAGGGCACGGAGGAAGAAACTAAGGGTGCAGTCCCTCTAACTAAGCTACCTACATATGTTCCTCTGTGGAAGGGGAAGGCTAATGTGCCCAAGGACTTCGATGAGAGAAAGAGCTCTCTGCAGACTACGCACCTCCTAGATGATATCATCTTTGAAGGAACGCCATTGGGAAGGGTGTGAGCTTAAAATTCAAAGACTGGGATGTCACTGACTATAATAAACTCCCTCACTTGGTGATATGCACCTCATGAAGCTAAGGAAACACACTGCGGTGGGAGTCATAGAGCGAGAGCTGCACAAGTGGTTATGCAGAGTCAAAAAGTCAAGGTTGTTGAACCTGCTCTGGCTACCACATTACCATCACATCCTAATGACTATCTTCGTCATCAGGCAACTACTCTTCCTGGTGCGTGGTGGGTGTTTATGCCCGGAAGAGCCCATCCCCATCACAGAGCACCTAATGTGTCAAGTTACCTGACTCCTGTGTAAAGGCAAAGACCCCACAGACATTTCGGATGGGAAGAGCAATGATTTTTCCATCATGGAGGCCATGAAAAAGAAATACAAGTTGGAGAAGAAAAAGAGGGGCTAAGAAATCTACAATATCAACAACAAAGTGGTTAGAGTGGCAACTTAGATACTGGCAAGTAAGGTCATGTGGAAGTGCCGCGTGAATGAGGTGCCCGTGCCAGTGGTGGCACTTGCTGAAAAATGCACAAAAGGGGTCCAGTTTAACTCGTTAGAATTCTTATGTAAGGAGTTCCTAGAGAATTGCCACGAGGCATAGGAATAAGGAAAAACATTCCACTATGCATGGCCTCTGCTATCCATAGTGCTGGTGGCTAGGGAATTCCCTGAGGACAACCAGTTCCCCTCAATTGCAAGGGATCTCCCAGAGGCCGTGAAGTATGCTTCATTGTGGGCCACTGAGGACATGAACCGGATCTGCGACAGTAAAATATTTTGGGTGGTTATAGAGATGAACATCAGAATGGGGATTAACCGCAAGCTGCAGTTATCACCCATTGCCTACAACAACTTGCAAAGTTTCGCAGAGTTTAAAGCAGACTTTCATCAAATCTACCTCATAGCATGCAATGACCCTATAAAGAAGTGGATTGAACTACCTTATATATCCAGAGATGTTGTGATCTTCGACGTACTTTAGACATGGTTGTCGGAGTGGCATGCCCCAGACATCTCTCCAATAGAAAAGTCTACTACACAAAAAAAGGAGGCAAAACTGCGCATGACACAATTGGTAGAAAAGAGAAGGAAAGAAGCAACAACAACAAAGGCGCAAGAGGCACGGGAAATTGTGCAGAAAGCAGCAGAATAGAAAAAGGTTGTAGTAGTAGCACAGAAGGTAGCACAGAAGGCGCGCGAGGGCCAGAAGTCACCTTCACCTGAGGAGGAGCAAGAGATGGAAATAGAGGTAGAGGAGGGAGGCACATACCCCCAAGCAATGTCAACACAATTTAAGCGCCAATCCCCGAGCGAGCAGATGGGGCCACGCAAGAAGGTAAAAGCATATAAGCTATCTATTGACCTGATCACCCTTACTGAGAGGGATCTGCATGATATAGGAGAGATGGTGCACGACGTCACCACAAAGGCCCTCTAGAACTTTGCAGAGGAGAATTAGATTATGTTGTAGGTCCCCCGAGCACAGATTCAGGAGGTACATGTGCATGCTCCTCAGGTTGGTACCCTCTCAACTAGCCTTGCGGCAGGAACAGCCGCAGCTGAAGAAATGCTATGTGCTCGTACAACCAACACAATAGTTCTGCAAGAAGGGGAATTGGCTATAGCAAATGAGGTTGAACATCCTATGGTTAGTACATTGAAGGGGATAGGGATCAACATGGTTGCACCCTCTCAGGAAATTCTCAATGTTCTACAGGATAGGATTACTACAGAACTACGGGCTAGGGAGAGTCGTGCACTCTAGGTGTTGAGTGAATAGAAGATCAACATGGAGCAGTTGAGCTTGTAGCGTGATGATGTCGTGTCTCAAAACAGGCAGACGGTACAGATAATTGAAGAATCCTGCCAGATGGTCCTTGAGCTAGCCATCCCAGTAGAAGCACTAGCAAAGGCGCGCAACCAAGGATTAGCAACAAGGGTGTGCCAGGCACGAGAAGAAATGGCTAAGGTTCAGCTAGAGCTGAACCTTCAAATCGTAGAGCTACAGTTGAAGGTGCAACCTTCAACTCCTCCAGAGGTAAGGGAACAATGCTCCAGCGCTATTACATTAGGGCTGGTGGAGATCAACAGTGCAGTAAGGGACTGCACCAAAATGTTGGAAGAATCATTCGAGGTCCTCACAAATCTGTAGGAGTACCCGAACATAAAATGCTTAGAAATATAGGTGTTTAAGCTACAACAATAGTACGACAACATCAAAGGGGCCACGTAGACTATGGCCCTCACTAAGAGGCTCATGCGAGTGCAATAGGCCAAAGTGCTTAAAGAGCAAGTAGATGTAGCACAACACAAAGAAGTAATTTTGAAGGCACTTGTTTAGCCTTGGATCAATGAGACCTTCGTAATCATAGCAACAACTGAAGGCAAGCTTGTGCAGGTGCAGGGGATGCGGGAATAGATACAGGAGAGAAGTTCTAACACCGTAGTCTCATAATAACGCATACAAGAGATACAGAAGGTAGTCGCTTAATGTGATGCTGACCTTGCAGTAGTTTGAGCAGAGTTGGGACGTCTTTGTGCGAAGATCTCCACATCGACAGAGTGACTCGAGGGTGAGTCACAATGTTTGTGTTGGGGGCCTGTTGGATGTGGGATCCCTCCAAGGCAAGTTTTGGGGCTTAAATCCCAAGTTTTGAATAAGTCCATTGTAAAGACTCTGTGATTTGTGGGCAAAGAGTGCAAAGTGGTAATAGAGTCATATGGTTGTTTGCCCTTACTTTTGTAAATGTAGTTTCGGTTTGAGAGACCTACCCATGGTCCGCGGACCATGGCATTGTATAATTAGAGTGAGGCTCTAACTATAAAGAGAAATATGGAAAAGGATAGAAGGAAAACAATCGATAAATCATTGAGTTGAAGTGTAGAGTTGTGTCTTTAGGTCGTAGATTAGGAGAAGGCTCTGGAGCTGAGTGTGTAAGGCCTAGTAGTCTGCAGCTGAGTGCGCAGACCCCTGTAACTGAGTGCGCAGGGTAGGTTGAGTCTGTAACCATTGGAAGCATTAATAATGAGAATTTTTACCATATTTCTATGTATCTTTTCCTGTTTTATGCATTGATGTATATTGGGTATGAATTGCAAGTTTACTATTTATTTACTACACAAACATATATAAATGTGTTGAGTAAGTGAATATAATATAAGGTATATGTTTATGTGAAGATAACTAATTGTTATAAGAAGATAAGTAATATCCACAATGTGACTTGGGGAAATAGTGTAGATCACTACTCCAGCAGCGCGAAATCGCTATAGACCCTGGTTAGGGCTGCATAAAGGTGAATATAACAGGGCGTGAAGGCCCCGCAGGTCAGGGAAGTTTGTGAAGTAACCTGCACAAAGGTATTCACAGTCGGACTAAATCAACCACTCAAACATCTCAAGGGTGTGAAACCTGGTTCCAGCATCCACCCATGGTTCTTCGAGTGAGACCTCAGTCTGCGCTCCGAAGACTGTTGCCGAAAGGGCTAGTAGTATAGGGATTTGTTTGGCTAATCAACTCTAAACCTAGGTCAGGCCCTAACAAACCAACATGGATATGATAGAATTTGGGAGTGTATTCATATTAATGAGCTTGGTACAGATGATTACATCATAGCACATTCAGACTAGAAATTTATGGATGAAGTTGGAAGTGTGGATATATGATAACAAAGAACATGTATCATGTGAGATCCTGCTCTACAAGGGATTGAGATTCAGAACCATAATGAGCAACTATTGGTTAGGTTGGGTTTATTCTCCTCTAATAGTGGGTCACCTAACATCATTACTTGTTCTACTTAGGACTTTTGAGTACAACTAGTGGTCTAGATTACGACTTCCATGGATTGTGATGCAAGATGATTAGCTTTCGTTATTCGATAACAAGGATAACATAGTCTTCGTTTAGCTAGACAATTCACTAAGCTACTCAAATATTTGGTGTCTTGTCTTTCATTTTAATTTATTTGATATTCTCTGGCTTTGTTTCCTTCAACAAGATTTAGAACTCTCTTCTAGTGTCTCTAAGGGGATCTCTATGATATTAGGATTGGAGTGTTACTCTACCAATAGTCTCGCTCCAGACTTGTTGAAGTATTATTCATGTGTTTAAGTTATGTTTAATTTGCAAATATCATGAGCTTCTAGTGTCTTTCAAGTGATAATACATTTATGCATTCAAAATTGTATTTTAAATATCAAAAATCACAATATTGCTATAAATTGGATTGTCAGACCTTCGTTAAAAGGCCATTTCATAGTTAGACTATGTTGAATTATTTTTAATATAATAATTAGTCTTTTATTCATTTACAACTTAAATTTGAACAATTAAAAATCAATTAATTTAAAAAATAACAATTAATTAATTAATATTTTTCTTTTCAAAATTTTCAACGTAAATTATTATAAATATAATATATTTTATATTAATTTATAGAAAAATGGCAAACAAAACACTAATTCCTAAGTATATTTCAGACATGGAATAAAAACTATAAATTATATTATTTTTGAAACCAACCTAGATCCATCTTAACTCCAAATCTACCAAGCCTCGAGAGGGATCAAACCTCTTGAGATACAAACCTCTTTTAATGTGAAAAGAGAAAATATGTTTGATACCTATCCATTCTTAGTATATTTGGAGTTAAGATGGATCTAGAATGGTTTATCTAAAATAATAGATGGATCGTTTTCGTTGATTAAATTATCTTATGCATGATTTACTTCCAACATGTTGATGTTAATCAAAAGATTTGTTACATCAATATTGAGTTAAATAATATGGTAATTAATGATCACATGTTTATATATATATATATATATATATATCCTTGTTATGCATATGCTTGCATTAGGACTATTAAAAGGTTGGCAGGGAGCTATGTGATAGTTGGAGATCCATGCTAGTAATTTGTGAATATTGAGACAACAAATTAGTAATTGTACAATGTAGATTGTAGTATAATATTCTGTATTAAATTATATGCAATGTTATGACATTGAGTAAAGTGTATTTTTCACATAACACAGCTACCTGGCTAAATAATTCAATGACAGACACCCAAAACTAGTGTCACAATGTGTTCCATGTTAAATTATTGACCCTAGTTCTTTGAGTAGGGGTGGAAGCATTTTCCACTATGTAACATCTAAACTTGGATTCGTGAGGTATGTGATGTACAAGCTTCACCATACATGTGATGATGATTGCTAGTTGCTTACTGGGGAATTTTGCTTGATATTTTTTACCCTTCTACTATTTTGGTTTTATTAGTGGTTAGATCAATATATTTGATGCCATAATATATTGTGACAGAGGATAGATAGGATGGGAGAAGAATTAGGTTTGGGAAGATGCATGGATATATGTTACTTGTGAACTCCACATGGCAGGTGATTCCTTCATATGTTTTCTTCTTTGTTTTGGTTACTACATCTTTCTCTCTATTTGATTATGATCAATTTCCATATTACTCCTTGACTATTGTTGGCTTGAGGGGGTCTGGACCTAGGTTCAGAGTTAGTTAGGCCAACCCAAAAAACCCTACATTTCTGGCCCGTTTGGCAACAAACCACATAGCAGAGGCTGCAGTCTCACCCGAGGTAGTATTGGGGGATGACAGAACTAGGTTTCTACATCCATAGATCTATGTAATGGGTATTTGTTACTTCTATGGCTTTATCCGACCTTCGCGAACCCTAGTCCTTGAAAATTGGAAATTAAAATAACTTACAGATAACAGCTTCTAACTCTATGTCAATTCCTTTAAACATTCATAACATCAAGTAAACTAACAGAGATGCTATTTTTGCACATCAATTGAGTGTTTCTTATGATAATTATAAAAATAGAGCGAATACACATAAAATGTAGAAGTAAACATAAAGGCACATGTACACATATATTTCTCCAAAATAGTCTTTATTATATTCAATCCTTCTGTTACAAACTCTTTCTTCCCTACATACACAGTTGTAAGGGCCTGCACACTCAGTTGCGGACTTACCAAGGTCTCCATGCACATAGCTGCAGGAGCCTTCCCCTTCCCCTAAGTATAGAAAACAAATTCTTTTAACTTAGACCACTTTCCCATACATAGATATTATATTCTTGATTCCCACCTACGACTCACTATGACTTCTTTTTATAGCATATTTCTTTACAATACCATGGCCTGTGAACCATGGGAAGGTCAAAAAAAATATTAAATTATAACATACTAAGGGGCTTTGACCTTCCTAAATCCCCCATTGACTTCTACAACCTTTGTTCTCCTCTCCTAAAAATGTGGAGACTTTACAAAATAACAAAAACTATCACAAAATTGACCCAAGGGGACCCTGTCCCAATAGGTCCCCAACAAAAAATCATGACTCATCCTCGAGTCATTCTGTTGGTGGCACCTTGATATTTTCCTGTAACTTACTGAATTCAATATTCAATACTTGCAGGTCTGTTGTCCCCTGCGCAGTGGCCCGACGGACTTCTTCAACCAATTCTCCTATGGTAGGGCCTTCGACTACAATACCCACAGTTCTCTGTGTCTGCTGCATTGCTTTTATCTTTCTCTACACAGACAAAGTTAACTAACATTATTTATCCACCCAGGGTTGTTTCCTTGAAGACATGATTGTGTCTTTGTGACACAGCTCATCAATTTCGCTTTGGATTAGCTTTCCCTCCTGTAATCAGGTGAACCTTTAAACTGGTGCTAAGGTTCACGTTGTTGATTGGATTTCATCAAATTGTCTCTACTTCTCTTGGATATCTACTTCAATCTTCTGTAGAGTTGGATCATCTTGTAGTAAGGTCCATAATTCCATGGCCTATTCAAACAACTAAGTGCAGCCCTTGGTTGCAGCTTCTAGTGTAGCCATTTCTTCCTTAATAGTCACCTCATGCTACTCCCTGACTTCTGGAGGGGTGGTTGGTTGCAACTTAATTTGTAGCTGAGAGATTTGCCGCTGTAGATCGAATCTAACTTTGCCAATTTTTTCCTATGACTCCTTTACTATGACAATGATGTTATGAATCTTTTCTATAGAGACCGCTTTTGTTGGAATCTGGAGCTTGGGAAGCTCACTACATGCCTACACAATTGTTGTTGAATTCATGATGTTACCTCCTTCTTTTCCTTAAGGGCCTGCACCATTTCCTCAAATATTTGTTTATTATTAGTTTTAACCTCGTTGATGATCAAAAGTGTGCATTTTTCCCAAATTTTGAGCTCATCACACACCCATTGATGTAGCTCATGTAGTGTCTGAAAGGGCTAGGTTCAGACTCAAATCCTTCATATGTAGTAGGTGTGCCCTACCTTCTTCTGAGTTGACGTGCAGGGACCCCTCTAGTAACTACATTGTGTAGAGATCCACGGTGAGTTCTTCTTTTAAGGCTGACCCACTCACATTTTCAGGCTCACTTTCTTTAGGATCGCTTATCCCATGCTCACTTGAATAAGACTTGTTTTGACCTATAACTCCCACAGGTCCTGTTGCACCTTACCTAGTGTTTTTTTGTACTTCTCTTCGAACGCTCACTGATTTGTTAAATTTTTTCTTCTTGCGTGACCTTGTCAAACTCCTTTTCTACCTCTTCTTGAAAATGAAGGGGAACTCCAAGCCTACGCCCCCTACTGCTTCTCCCTCTATCTATTCCTCCACATCTGTCTCTATGTTTCTGACTCATCAAGGTCACTGGTGGCCTACAACGTACTCTTTTCTTTTGTTGCTTCTTCTTCCTTGGCTCCAGCTTCTTTTGCCTTTGTAGCAGCTTCTTTCTGATGTGTAGCCTTTTATTCTGTCATTGCCTTCTCTTTGAGGGAAGCCTTATGTTCTTCCTTCTTCTTTTCTACTATTGTCATTACTGTGGTTTGTGTTGCTTCATCTTCAGCAACCTTACTAGTTCCTACGCTAATGTCAGAGTGGGTCAACTAGTCACTCGGTCATTTAACCACAAGCCCCAAAATATTGTCCCCAGTGACTAGGCAGGGAAACTTGTGCCATATGCCATTGGCATATTTCTTCGCTTGGATGTGAAGATGATGGAAATCCACCTTGAAATCTTTGACATTGAGGTACTGTGCATCAAAACTTGGTGATAAGTGTGGCCACTGGTTAACCACCATTTTTAGTTCTGACTCAAATAACATCAATAAGATATTCGTCTCCATAACTCGTTTGGGGTCTTTAGTCACCCATAGCGAAGTGGACTTCGTAGCCTCAAGTAGATCTAAATCCTATTGAGGGAACTGGCTTTCTTGGAGCGTCCTCCATGCCACCAATGTAATAAAAAACAACAACCATGTGTAGTGGAACACCTTGCCCTCTTCTTGGGCCTCTTTATGGTTCTCCAAAAACTCATGACATAAGTATTGAGCCCATTTGTAATGGACTCCCTTGGCGCATTGCAAAGCCAAAGAAACTACTGGTGCCGACACTTCATTGGCACAACACTTCCTCATGATCTTTCTAGCCAAGATTTGTGCATCAAACTACACCATACCATTTGAGATTGACTAAATGGAATACTGACATGGCTTCTTTACCAGACCAAAATCACTCTTCATTTGGTTTGCCAAATTTTTCTCCTGCGATTTTCCTACAAATGCCTCCGGAGGGTCCACTCCTTGGTATGGCAACAACGTTATTTTGTGGATCAGCATGTTAGTGATCAGGCTGGGCCCTCCCAACCAAATGCACCCATCGTGCACTAGTGTCAAAATTGGCACATGTAGATTGTATTAATAGTGGTGTGACTGAAATGCGACACTGATAACATATTTAGGAGCCCCACGCACCCAACTCTAGCCATCCATTTCATCGTCTCAAGCCATGTGACATCTGACTCTTAATAGTAAACCTTCTTCAAGTACTTGTTCAACGCCAACTTTGGAAACCTCTGGTGGTCCCCTAGGTCCCGATCCTCCATTCTCAAGTATGGTATTCGGGCCAACAAATTTCCAACAAACAACACATTCTTTGGTAACAAAGGTGTGGAGACCATGAACTTCGCGAAATCTGGGTCTTTGGGCACTTTAGCCATTGCTTTTCTTGGTGGAATATATGGTGGTAGCTAAGTTATTGGCTCACCCTCCTCTCCATCAATATCCTTTATTCCTTCCTGCAGTTCTTCCTCATCTAGGTTTAGGATCTCTATTACCTATTTGGACGTATCCATCTTTCCCTTCTGGCATATTTATGTCGGATTTTTCCACGATGATTGTCACACTGATACTTGTTGAGGCTTCTTCTACTTCTTATCTCCCATCATGGAACTAGAGGGCTTAGGCCGTGGTGACCTAGGTGTTGTAGGTAAAGGTTGGACCGAGTCTGCCTCGGGTCTCGATGTAGTCATTCATGCAATGAATATCGCGCACTACAGATCAATCAAATTTGTGAATCCCAAATGTGAAATATGCTCCTTAATTCTCTCCCAATCATTGTCAGACATGCGGCACTGTTCTAGACATAAACGAAAGTGAAATGGCTTAAGGAAAATTCTTTGGATGCAAATTATTCGAATGTGGAGCGGGATTGCATATTTATAGCTCAATTTAAATTCAATTCAGTTTGCACCCTCCAAGTCCCTGTCATTAATGCATTTTTGGTGGCACATTTCCAAAGATATGCATATTAAATGTCCCCAATGCTCCTTTTAATGGAAAAGTCACCATCCAATTACCTATTATCACTGAAAAGATTTCAAAGAAAAAGGGTAAGGGAAGGAAGAATTGGTCTTGGTCATTCTCATTGTTTCTTTTAAGGATAGAGTCTTGTTCCCTTTGTTAAATATGGTCAAAAATCATGTTTTACCCACCATTGGTCCCACATTTGTTCAAAGTGTCATGTGTTAAGGCTGTTTCAAAAATTACATGCACTACGAAATCAACTAGGAGTTTTCGTAGCACAAACTCACAAAAATACACTATGTGCGCTACGAAACTGCTGTAGCTGCACATCATGATTTTGTGGGCCAATTTTGAGAAGAAAAATGAACCATTCTTGAATATGGGCTGCTGCAAAGGATTACTAACAGGTTTTGAACATCAAGCAAGGGAAAATCAAGTGAGGGGAGGACATCCATGAACTCCAAACTCTATGTTATGAAAATGATCATTATTTCATAGCTAGTATTGTTCATGAGACATCAAGCAGAATTAAAGGAGTTATTCATCTTAGCACAAGTATTTGAGCTGGGTATATGGTTAATTTAATGCATTTATATGATTAAAAGAGACAGCATGGTCAGCAGAAGGATTCGAAGACAAACATAAGGATGAAACTCTAAAAAGGATGAACTTTGTCTCCTTGTTTCTAGTAGTCAACTTCCAAGGAGATCCCTGAGAAGATGATAACTAAATTTTTAAAAATGAAAGAGGATTTTCTTCCTAAGATAATGAACTACAAAAACCTCTTTCAGTTTATTTAAATTCATTATGAGGTGGGAGACATTCATGGTTAAACTTGCACTATAAAACTGCTGTAGGTGCAACTTGTCACAAGCATATTTTTACACCTGTGTTTCAAAGACTCATTCTAGGAAGTAGGAAAGATGTTTCAAACAAACAAGAGATGTTGTTTTTCAGAATGGATTGGTTCACAAAAGCCTCCTTCAGTTTTTCCAAATACATTTTTATGAGAAGATATGAGCTCTGTCCCAAGACCTATTTTTCAGCCAGAACAGAGCAAGGAATAGTCTCCTAGTTTCTAGGAACAACAAAAGGATGAGTCGTCAAGGCCCAGCTGGAGGGTTATGAGCACCACCAAATTCGACTTCATGGAGTTATAGGTGTCAAATAAGTCGTTAAATGTTTATATAATGTTGTTATAATCATAATAAGGAGTTACACTCCTAGTTGTATTAGGTCTCTAGGACTGCTAGTTAGCTGTCTTTTGTATTAAATAGTTAGTTTTAAGTGTCAATAGGTATCAAATTAGGAGGAATTCGAATTTCCCTCATTCTGGAGGAAGGAATCTACATGAATTCTATATATGGGAGAAGAACTAATGTATTAAGGGTTGGAAAATTATTAAGGAAAGCTCTCATATTGTGCTTTGTGTAAAGACTTTGTTTTAGTAATACAATACTTGGCTTTGCTTCTCAGGAATCAGAAGGAATCCAATGTTTTGAATGTCTTGTATTGTCTTCTTCCTATTATCTATAGTGGTATGAATGTGTGATTACATAGAAATCACTAAAAGTGCTCTAATTTCCTTCATGCATTTGTGAACTGTATTGGTCCTATGTGTATCTGGTGTTTTCTCCATATGTTGAATTCTTATGCCCTGACTTCTATGTAAAGCTAACATTATTGTCAATACTGAAGCATATTTGACTCCATAAGCCCAATGGATACTTTATAGTTGTGTTTCAACCTCTTACACTTGTTCATTTGTTTCATAGAGTTAGCCATCTTATTCATTATCCAAATCTTTAATCTTGTGAGAGAGCCCTCTCAGGTTGGGGAGGCTAAGCCTCAGCCAAAAGTGGTTTGAAAGAGTTACACAAGGTCTACGTGATCAGCAACCTTCCAGGGTCTGATTTTGTGATAACATTTTGGTGCGTCTGCCGGGAGCCTGAAGTCTATTCATTCCCGAAATTAAGAGGCTGAACTTCTGAAGGTA
>APFE031446369.1:118469-128501 GCA_000404065.3 Pinus taeda | reverse complement strand
TTATAGTTGTGAGGGGTAGACTTCCTTGTTTCCATAATTTTACTTTCCATTATGTAACAAAGCCCTTTTACTCTTTCCAATTGTTGTGGTGTTGCTCTAAAGAAGGTTGCTCTAAAGAAGGTGTTGCTCTTTGTATCCTCATAATATGCTATCATTTCCTCCATGAAAAGTGACCACGTAACAAGTTGTTTACGAGAACAAAGCCCTTCATACCATAAAAATTGATTTGGTTCTAAATATGAAGATGAAATAAATACCTTTTGTAATAGTGGTACACCATGTAGATCAAAATATTGCTCCATTTGAAGTATCCAATTTACCGGATCCTTGCCATCAAACTTCCTCATCTTGCTTTTTCTTGATTTTAGGAGCTCTATCTTGAAACGACTGTAACTCTGTACTTTTGGATCTTTAAGTTCTAAAATTGTGATTTGCAGTAATCCTCTGTGTCCTATTTCCAATTCCACAAGTCTAATCCAAATTGGATTCTCCAGGAAAGAGTTATGTGAAATCTCCCACAGTGACCTGATTATAGGCTAGTTCAGTAGATCAAACTTGTACGATGTGCCACGAGTCACTGTTTCGACCTTTGACTCTAAAAAATATATACAAGAAACTAAAATCCATCCTCTTTCTATACCTTCTTACGAAATTTCAATCTGATTCTCATAGAGAAAGTTATGATGATTTTCCCTAGGTCACCTGTTTGGAATGCAATTCAGGAGTCTGCAAAAAGACCAACTTCCTCAGCTCATATCTCCACAAATGGTTTTTTTTTTAGCTTCTGAAACATCACAGAAAAAAATTTATAGCGAAAATTCCATGATGACTTGTTTGGAGTAGCAAAACACTAGAATCCAAAGCTCTGATACCAAATGTTATGAAACCAGCTCAAGAAAAAGATAAAAAAATAGATCAACGCCTTAGAATTTAGCATCTTCGAGGGGGAAACCTCCTTTACATTACATAAATGAAAAATTCTTGGATGATACAAATGAAAAGACCTCCTTTCTATATATAGGAGTCTAAGGGGTCATAACATAATCAGAGCTGACATAACAATAAGAATGTAAGGGCACAATAATAACAATAGTGGGCTTCTATGAGGCACAATAGTAACAATATGGGCACTACATGGGTACATCAATATAATAAGTGGGTTGTACTAATAACAATAAGGGGTTACACTAGTAGTATAGGGTCCTAAAATTTAGGGTTTTCTATCCCAAGACCTCTAAATATGGGCATCTTCATATCGTTGGCCGTGTTGAATAGTGGAGGTGAAGGTTGAGGAAGAGGTGTAGGTGTAGGTGTCTGAGGTGGAGGTGGAGTGGATAGATGTTTTTAGAATAATACTTTCTTCATCACTATCAGACACTCCCAACAGAGGGCTTCACTCAACACCTGAATCTAGATCTCTTCGGAACGTCTTTCCACTTCATGTAGTTCCCATCAAATCTCTTCTAAACATTAATTCAATGGCATAACCCTTTTCTCACACAATATAATTTCAATCCAATTTTTTAGGGACTTCAAATACTTACCTCTTTGTCCTTTGAAAAATTGGCGTTCAGCTTCACTATAACTAATAGAGCTATCAATCACGAACTCAATGATGAAACCTCCCAAAATTTTATCGATCCAGTAATTGATAGCCCTCATGATATTGTTTTCTAAAGCTTCCATGTGCCTTAGTAATTCTAGAGTCCACACAATAGGGTTATCCAATTTCAACATATCTTGACTTTCTGGCAGCTTAGACAACCACTTGTTATAGACATATTTGGGCACTGCAACCCCAATCACATATGTTGATAAACCAAGGGCTCTTAAACCCCTAAAAGTGTTTTTTCACACCCTAAGTGATAATGGTCAACTAATTACATCATTTCCCAAAAGTTCCACCTGAAAAACCACTTAGAACTGGCCAAAACTGGACCATACAGACTACTCCATGCTAAGGGTGCGATGCATACTGGCTGTTACACTAGCCAGGTGCGATGCATATTGAAAGAGCCTTCTATGGGGTGCGATGGGTGAGAGTAGACAAATGGTAGAGACAATTTGCTAAGTGGGAACCCAGATAATCGTTTAGAAACTTCTCATATGACACTTGCCTCTGTGAATTCACCCAGGGATGAGTAAGAGTTCATGAAATCTCCAAGTGGAACCAAGAACTATCAGTGAAATGACACTAATCAAAAACCTAGAAGCTAACTCACCCCTTTGTAAATATCTATAAATGGATCCCTCATCTCAGAGATCCAGAGGCTGGAATTTTGTAATTTGTAAGGAAGTGTTGTTGGTTTCTCTTTGAGACATTGTATTGTTGGGTGATCTTGCTTTTCATGAGGTGAAGAGGGCTTTCATGCTAGAAGGATGATGCTGGATCAGATAGCTAGGTTGTAATTCTCTCTTCTACTTCTACTTCTACTATCAATAAATTTCTTTGAGTTTTCCTCCATATAATTGTGTACTTGTAAATCTTGTTATTCGTGGATGCAATTGTATGGTTAATGTATTTTTGATTCTGCATTATTTATGGTATTATAGATCTCTATGCTTTGATGGTGCGTTGTTGCTTTGCCTCTATAGATATTCTCTAAAACGGGACAAGTAGGAGAAGAGTAGCGAGCAATATCAAGGGAGAGAGGAAACAAGCAAGGAAATCTTGAAGCACTTTGAATTGTTTGTTTCTAAGATAGCTACCCATCGTAGTGGGACTAGAAGATCAAAAAGACACTGGTTTTCCTGGAAACAAAATGGTGACTCCATTGGGGAGCGACAGTTTGTTTGTTTGTTAATGTTGTTTTCTTTATAAGCTATAGACGAAGCCTGAAGAAGCTAGCTAGCCTTCAAACTGCACTTGCTATGCAAGTGCAAAGTAGATCAACACTACTTTAGTCAATCTCCGGGTTGGTTTATGAACTGAACATCTAACTTGCAAACATCCTAAGTGCCCTGGTGGTAGCTCAATAACCTCATAAGATCATACCTCTATACTTTGTTGTTATGGTCTATCATAGCTCAGCCTAAATCACTAAACTTAGCTGCAAATTTTGAGCAATAACCAAGCTCAGTTTCGTTCCCTGGTCCATCGCACTATCTCTAACTGGCAGTCTGGATGCATTGCACCTCTTGTGTGTTCATGTGAGATGCATACTTGTTTCCCATAAGGACAGGTGTGATGACTGAATGATACTATTTCCTTCTCTGGAATTTGGTTTTTTCTTCATTGTTTTCAGCTCTATTCAGTAGTTTTGCTGCTTATGATCAGTATATCATTGTTGAAGCCTTCTTTCTTTAAATTATTCAACCTCCATTGATCAGGAATTGTGAATGTTTTTATGTATTTTTCATCATTTATAGTCCACCTTTGTAAATAGTAACTTAATTGAACTGTCATCTTTTGATTCAAAAGTGTTGCAACTATCATTGTTAGTTGAAAAGAAGAGTGTCGTAAAGTCTTCCTTTTATAGATAGTCGATTGTACGTTTTCCATTTTGTTTGATTTGAATTGTCAATATTTGAAGTGTCAAAAGCAATTTTCCATTTGAAATTGAAAGTGTCATCTTATTCTTCCTTTCATTTTGAAAAGAAATCGCTAAAGTGTCGCTTTGAACAAATTTAGTTTAGATTTGTACTTAGTTTTCTTTTTGGCATTCTCACATTAAGGAAACGGAAAAACAAATACATGCATGTGCATTTGCATTTAGACTACATGCAGGAAATGATTTAGGAAAAGTGCATTTAGTGTGTGGTTTCTGCTCTCTGTTGAAAGAATCGTACTCTTCTTTCCTTAGTAGCTAGGATTTTCATTGCTAAAATAGAACAAGCGATTGTTTATCATTTTAGAGTGCATATTTAGGAATTTGACATCTACATCACGCGGTGAACCTTGAAAAAAAACATTCTTAAAAAAGATCAACTCTAAAATAAACCTTAATGAACATAAAAATGCATTGGAACCTAAAGCACAACATCTAGAAGTCTAGGCTAGAGACGTATTTTGGCATCGTAAAGCCCGATAACTATCGTTTTCATCGAAGATTGGGTGATTCCTCCTCTTTGATACGAAAAAGTGCCAGTACAGATTTGTCCTCCCCATACCATCGAGTATATATTGGGAGACCACAATAGGTTGATATTCTTTATCCTTAGGATGTCGTGTTTGCCACCGTATCAATCGCAATGCACTGAACACAACATTCGGTAAGATTGACTATCGTACTTAAATTCCTTGGTAATTTTTCTTTAAATTACCACCAAGGTGTATATTATAGTTTTGCGATTGGTTTGGTAATCCCTCTGTCTAGATTTCCAGAGTAGTCACTTTCGTTCCTTTTCGACTCCTTAAAAGAAAAGGTCCATCTGAGCACTTGTCACTTTAGGCTCATTAAAAATCGAAGGCTACTAGAGTCACCTTTAGCTTTTTATCGACTCTTAAAAATTGAAAAAGCAAGTTGTGTCAAAGCATCATAAAATTTATTTAATTTGGAATAACATCCCTGTTCCTTCGTTAATCTTAGGTTGAGGTAATGGAGTCCACCAATCAAGGATTTCCCCTTGGGGGGAATCCTATTCCTTTCTCTTCTTGGGGAGATATTGGTGCTCCATTTATGGCTATATTGTCCCTTCCAGGAATCACAATTGGCCTGTCGATATGGCTGTTCTAAACCTATGTCATTCAAAACACTGTAATTCCTCAGCAATCGAATTAGAAACTAGATGATATTGGAGTTGCTCCCTCACCTTCTACTTCATTTGTTTCTCCCTCTCCTTCTTCCTCTTTGCTTGGTGAAACTAGTGATACTAAAAACCAAGTAACTGATAAGAAGAAGAAAGGGAAGGAGAAGAAGAAGAAGAAGCCAGTCAAGCAAGGGGGCAACAATGAATCATCTAATGAAAATCCACACATTAAATCTCCTAAATATCCTTGTCTAATGTGCAAAGGAAACAATTTCAATCAAGATTGTCCTTACATTCCATGAATCTTGAGAGAATGGTCTCCCCGTGTGCACCATTCGGTGTCATGAACCTCTGCCAATCATGTTTACAACGCACCATCGACTAGTGAAAATGAAGTTCCTAGACAGAAAGTAAAGGTCAAAATTCCATGGCAATTATGTGATGAAGACCATCACCTTCACCAATGTCCTTTTTTGGATGAGGCCAAGAGAATCTTACATAACCGTCTTGCTTCATCGTAGCAGCTTCCACCTAGATACAAGAAACTCTTACCAAGTCCATCGCTAGTTGAAAATTTGACTGATATACCTTATTTGTTGGTCGAAAGGCCTATCGTTGAAGATAAACCTTCTGAGTCCACACCGGACCAAAGTCAACAGGTCAGGATGGCAGTCGACCCAGTCTTGCCTTCAGAAAGTCCACCTTCAGATGATACGGTTTTTAAAGAGAATGAGAACAACACCATTCAAATTCCTTTTGTTAACACATAGTCTGATGAACATGGTGGCAATCTACCCATTCCTTTACCACAATATGGAAGTTACCCATTTCGAGAGATTCATCCGACTGTTTATTCGGTCCCTCCTCCAAGCAATCTAGTTGTTTCCTTCGATTGGAATCTACTAGCGGGACCCTGCCTTCCATCTAATGTACCATTCCAAATCATAGTACCATTTTACAAAATGATCATGTCTGGCACTATCATAGATGAAGGGGCTTCCATTTGTATCCTTTCCTCAACTGCTTGGAAAGTGCTTGGCTCACCATCGCTTCTGCCTAAGAATCGAAATTTGTCAGGCTTCAACAAAGGAACTAGTCGACCATTAGGGATCCTTCCAAATTTGCCTATAACTTTGGGAAGGAAAACCATTCATTTGAAATGGATGGTATTCCAAGGGCCACTAGATTATAATCTAGTCCTTGGTCGTGACTATGTTTACAACATAGGAGCTATTGTTTCCACACTCTTTCGAGTGATGTGTTTCTCGTATGAAGGCAGAATGGTGCAGCTTGTCGACCAGCTTTCATTTCCCACTTCGAACAAATTTATGAGTCAAATGCCATCCCTAAATGGTCTCTTTGCATCAAGAATGTCTCTTCAACCTCCAGTTCATCCACCTAATTATCGTGAGTAATTCAGTGAGTGTAACGAAGCTTAGGGGGCATGCACCTCGGTATACCATCGAGTATATATTGGGAGACCACAATAAGTTGATATTCTTTATCCTTAGGATGTCGTGTTTGCCACCCTATCAATCGCAATGCACTGAACACAACATTCGGGAAGATTGACTGTCGTACGTAAATTCCTTGGTAATTTCTCTTCAATTTACAACCAAGGTGTATATTGTAGTTTTGCGATTGGTTTGGTAATCCCTCTGTCTATATTTCCAGAGTAGTCACTTTCGTTCCTTTTCAACTCCTTAAAAGAAAAGTTCCATCTGAGCACGTGTCACTTTAGGCTCATTAAAAAATCGAAGGCAACTAGAGTCAACTTTAGCTTTTTCTCAACTCTTAAAAATTGAAAAAACAAGTTGTGTCAAAGCATCATAAAATTTATTTAATTTGGAATAACATCCCTTTTCCTTCATTAATCTTAGGTTGAGGTAATGGAGTCCACCAATCAAGGATTGCCCATTGGGGGGAATCCTAGTCCTTTCTCTTCTTGGGGAGATAGTGGTGCTCCATATATGGCTACATTGTCCCTTCCAGGAATCACAATTGGCCTGCCAGTATGGCTATTCTAAACCAATGTCATTCAAAACACCATAATTCCTCAGCAATCGAATTAGCAACTAGATGATATTGGAGTTGCTCCCTCACCTTCTACTTCATTTGATTCTCCCTCTCCTTCTTCCTCTTCGCTTGGTGAAACTAGTGATACTAAAAACCAAGTAACTGATAAGAAGAAGAAAGGGAAGGAGAAGAAGAAGAAGAAGCCAGTCAAGCAAGGGGGCAACAATGAATCATCTAATGAAAATACACATATTAAATCTCCTAAATATCCTTGTCTAATGTGCAAAGGAAACAATTTCAATCAAGATTGTCCTTACATTCCATGAATCTTGAGAAAATGGTCTCCCCATGTGCACCATCCGGTGTCATCAACCTCTGGCAACCATGTTGACAACACACAATCGACTAGTGAAAATGAAGTTCCTAGACAGAAAGTAAAGGTCAAAATTCCATGTCAATTATGCGATGAAGACCATCACCTTCACCAATGTCCTTTCTAGATGAGGACAAGAGAATCTTACATAACCATCCTGCTTCATCGCAGCGGCTTCCAACTGGATACAAGAAACTCTTACCAAGTCCATCGCTAGTTGAAAATTCGACTAACATACCTTAGTTGTTGGTCGAAATTCCTACCATTGAAAATAAACCCTCTGAGTCCATACCGGACGAAAGTCAACAGGTCAGGATGGCAGTCGACCTAGTCTTGCCTTCAGAAGGTCCACCTTCAAATGATACGTATTTTAAAGAGAATGAAACAACACCTTTCAAATTCCTTTTCTTAACACATAGTATGATGAACATGGTGGCAATCTACCCATTCCTTTACCACAAGATGGAAGTTACCCATTTCGAGAGATTCATCTGACTGATTATTCGGTCCCTCCTCCAAGCAATCTAGTTGTTAACTTCGATTGGAATCTACTAGCGGGACCTCGCCTTCCATCTAATGTACCATTCCAAATCATAGTACAATTTTACAAAAAGATCGTTTCTGGCACTATCATAGATGAAGGGGCTCCCGTGAGTATCCTTTCCTCAACTACTTGTAAAGTGCTTGGTTCGCCATCACTTCTGCCTAAGAATCGAAATTTGTCAGGCTTCAACAAAGGAACCAGTCGACCATTAGGGATCTTTCCAAATTTGCCTATAACTTTGGGAAGGAAAACCATTCATTTGAATTGGATGGTAGTCCAAGGGCCACTAGATTATAATCTACTCCTTGGTCATGACTATGTTTACAACATAGGAGCTATTGTTTCCACACTCTTTCGAGTGATGTGTTTCCCGTATGAAGGCAGAATGGTGCAGCTTGTTGACCAACTTTCATTTCCCACTTCGAACACAATTATGAGTCAAATGCCATTCCTAAATGGTCTCTTTGCATCAAGAATGTCTCTTCAACCTCCAATTCATCCACCTAATTACCGTGAGTAATTTAGTGAATGTAATGAAGCTTAGGGGGCATGCACCCCGATATACCATCGAGTATATATTGGGAGACAACAATAGGCTGATATTCTTCATCCTTCGGATGCCGTGTTTGCCACCCTATCAACCGCAATGCATTGAACACAACATTCGGGAAGATTGACTGTCGTACGTAAATTCCTTAATAATTTCTCTTTAATTTACCACCAAGGTGTATATTGTAGTTTTGCGATTGGTTTGGTAATCCCTCTGTCTAGATTTCCAGATTAGTCACTTCCGTTCCTTTTCGACTCCTTAAAAGAAAAGGTCCATCTGAGCACTTGTCACTTTAGGCTCATTAAAAAATCGAAGGCGACTAGAGTCACCTTTAGCTTTTTCTCGACTCTTAAAAATTGAAAAAGCAAGTTGTGTCAAAGCATCATAAAATTTATTTAATTTGGAATAACATCCCTATTCCTTCGTTAATCTTAGGTTGAGGTAATGGATTCCACCAATCAAGAATTTCACCTTGGGGGGAATCCTAGTCCTTTCTCTTATTGGGGAGATATTGGTGCTCCATATATGGCTACATTGTCCCTTCCACGAATCACAATTGGCCTGCTGGTATGGCTGTTCTAAACCTATGTCATTCAAAACACCGTAATTCCTCAGCAATCGAATTAACAACTAGATGATATTGGAGTTTCTCCCTCACCTTCTACTTCATTTGTTTCTCCCTCTCCTTCTTCCTCTTCGCTTGGTGAAACTAGTGATACTAAAAGCCAAGTAAGTGATAAGAAGAAGAAAGGGAAGGAGAAGAAGAAGAAGAAGCCAGTCAAGCAAGGGGGCAACAATGAATCATCTAATGAAAATCCACACATTAAAACTCCTAAATATCCTTGTCTAATGTGCAAAGGAAACAATTTCAATCAAGATTGTCCTTACATTCCACGAATCTTGAGAGAATGGTCTCCCCGTGTGCACCATCCGGTGTCATCAACCTCTGGCAATCATGTTGACAACACACCATCGACTAGTGAAAATGAAGTTACTAGACAGAAAGTAAAGGTCAAAATTCCATGTCAATTATGCGATGAACACCATCACCTTCACTAATTTTCTTTTCTGGATGAGGCCAAGAGAATCTTACATAACCATCGTGCTTCATCGCAGTGGCTTCCACCTGGATACAAGAAACTCTTACCAAGTCCATCGCTAGTTGAAAATTTGACTGACATACCTTAGTTGTTGGTCGAAAACCCTATCATTGAAGTTAAACACTCTGAGTCCATATCGGAACAAATTCAAAAGGTCAGGATGGCAGTCGACCTAGTCTTGCCTTCAGAAGGTCCAGCTTCAGATGATACGGTTTTTAAAGAGAATGAGAACAACACCGTTCAAATTCCTTTTGTTAAAACATAGTCTGATGAACATGGTGGCAATCTACCCATTCCTTTACCACAAGATGGAAGTTACCCATTTCGAGAGATTCATCTGGTTGTTTATTCGGTCCCTCCTCCAAGCAATCTAGTTGTTTCCTTCAATTGGAATCTACTAGCAAGACCTTGCCTTCCATCTAATGTACCATTCCAAATCATAGTACAATTTTACAAAATGATCATGTCTGGCACTATCATAGATGAAGGGGCTTCCGTGAGTATCCTTTCCTCAACTTCTTGTAAAGTGCTTGGTTCGCCATCGCTTCTGCCTGAGAATCGAAATTTGTCAGGCTTCAACAAAGGAACTAGTCGACCATTAGGGATCCTTCCAAATTTTCCTATAACTTTGGGAAGGAAAACCATTCATTTGAACGGGATGGTAGTCCAAGGGCCACTAGATTATAATCTACTCCTTGGGCGTGACTATGTTTACAACATAGGAGCTATTGTTTCCACACTCTTTCGAGTGATGTGTTTC